>CM069139.1:82805546-82846091 GCA_035221665.1 Okamejei kenojei
GCGCAGTAAAGCCAGTAAAGTTCCGATGCAAGGATCGTCCGAGTCACCAAATAGGTAGATCGAGTTCCAGCCCTGCTCTCTGGTTGTGGTGGGATGGTTTCAGTTGCCTGACCAACAGCTGGGGTAGAACGTCCCTGAATCTGGGGTGGAGCATTTTCACACTTCTGTACTTTCCCTATGGGGAGGAGGGGAGAAGAGGGAGTGGCCAGGGTGCGACTGGTCCCTTGATGATGCTGCTGGCCTTGCCGAGTCAGCGTGAGGTGATAGATGGAGTCAATGGAATGGAGGTTTGGTTGGTTGGATGGTCTGGCTGGCGTCCACAATTCGCTGGCAATTTACTTGCGGTACTGATCGAGCTGCACAAACCAAACCGTGAATGCATCCTGATAAACTGCTTTTCTGATGCATCTGTAGAAGTTGGTGAGAGTTACCCTTCAGTTTAGTTTAGTTAAGTTTAGAGATACATCGCAGAAACAGGCCCAAAGAGTCCGTACTGACCAACGATCCCCACACATCACACATCCCCCCCCCCCCCCCCCCCCCCCCCCCCCCCCCCCCCATTTAAAAAAAACCCCCACCCACCCCCCACCCCCCTATCCGGCACACACTAGGACAATTTACACATACACCAAGCCCAATTAACCATCATGCCTGTACGTCTCTGGAGTGTGTGAGGAAAGCAAGAGATCTCGAGAAAACCCCACCGTGATCACCGGGTGAACATACCACACCTCCCGCGCTGACAGCAGCCGTAGTCGGATGGAACCCGGGTCGCTGGCAGCGCAAGGCAGCAACTCCAACTCCAAACCGCTGCCCTACCGTGACCTCAACAACATTTTCTGTCCCTTTATCCCTTGATATCCCTTAATATCAGAATTCCCATTGCTCACAAGTCATAGTATATTGTCATAATGTCCAAGTGGTGTTGACAGGTACAAATAAAAAATTATGGATAATAAATCAAACATGACGTCTATAAAACCTCCTCTGCATCCATCTCCTTGGCTTGCCATTGAGCCCAAATTATATGTAATTATAACCCAAACAAAGATGAATGCAGTTGTTAACGGACAAACATGCTTCCATGCACATGTGCTGTATGAAACTGCTCCCTTTAAATGGTCTTGCCATCCAAAAATGACACAAAATGCATGAGTAACAGCGGACAGGCAGCATCTCTTCAACTGTTCTTCAGACCGAGAGTACATGGGAAAGGGAAACCAGAGATAGTAGACGGTGATGCAGTGAGTAAAAATCGACCAAATGACATGGTAAGCTAATGTAAAAATTAGCGATGAGAAAAGAAATAGGCAATTTCAGCTGGTCGCTATGTAAACGAGAAGCTGGTGCGACTTGGTGGGGCAAGGGGGAAGAGGTAGGGGGAAGGTGGGAAGGGGGGTAAAGGGGGTAAGGGGGGGAGGGGGAAGGAGTGAATTGGGAGCAGGGGAGCGGTGAAGGGGGAGAGGTGTCATATGGGGCGGGATGGGCAGGTCAGGGTGTGCACACAGGGAGCGGTAGGGGTCCGTTCTCAGGTCTTTCTCGGGTAATCGGGTTCTCTGGTGTTTTCTTTCTCTTTCCGTTTTCGACGGTCTCTTGATTTCTCTTCTTTTGTCCTGCTCTCCTGGCTCTTTTTGCTCGCCTCTATTCTCTCTCTTTCTCTTTTTCTTGTTTCTTTTTGCTTTTTCTTTGTCTTTTTCTTTTTGTTCTTTATTTTCTTCTTTTCTCTTTCTTTTTCACTTTGTCTTTCTCTTTCTCCGGTCTCTTTCTCTTTCTCTTTCTTTCTTTCTCTTTCTCTTATCTGCTTTCTCCTTTCTCTGTTCTGCTGTGCTCTTGCTCTTGTCGCGTTCTCTTGTCGTCTTTCTCTTTCTCTTGCTCGTGCTCTTCTCTTTCTCTTTCTCTTTCATCCCCTGTGAACCTATCCGCTTAGCTCCCATCCATCAACATACGCTCCGACAGAAGCAGTGTCTCGCCCCGACACAACCCCCAATACCCTTACTCCAGAGATGCTGCGCTGAGATACATCCCGCATTTATGTTTCTACCTTCAATTTAAACCAACATCTGCAGTATCTTATTACTCAATTTCATACCACTGGGTTTGTAAGCTGCACAAGCAAAATATGAGAAGCTGTTCCTCCCATCCCAGATTTCCGCATAGTAAACTTTGACCATTTTCCCCGGCACTTCAACATTGACTAGTTGGTTTACACAACACCTCCCCTAGTGTAAAATGACATCCATACCAACACACAGATAAAACTTCACCTCATATGCTACCGTATATCTACCTCATTCTGTTGTCTCTCAACGTACACCTTCTACATGAGAGCATGCTGACCGGTTGCATCGTGGCTTGGTTCGGCAACTTGACGCCCTGGAGCGAAAAGACACAAAAAGTAGTAAACACTGCCCAGTCCCCATCATCCACGGCTTGCTGAACTCCCTACCTATCGAGGGGTTCCATCGCAGTCGCTGCCTCAAAAAGGCTGTCAGCATCATCAAGACCCACACCATCTGCCAACACACTCATATCCCCGCACCTTCAGGTAGAAGTACAGGAAACCTGAAGACTGGCAACGACAGGTTCAGGAATAGCTGCTTTCCCCACAGCCATCAGCTATTAAACTAAACTGAAAAAAATCTCTGAACATTCATAGCCCCTTTACCCATTGTTCTATTTGTCACTTTATCTGCTTATTTATTCATGTGTGTATTATTTATATAATTGTATATGGACACACTGATCTGTTCTGTAATTCGTGCCGTCTATATTCTGTTGTGCTGAAGCAATAGATAGAATTTCATTGTCTTACTGGGACACTTGACAATAAACACTGACAAGAGTCTGAAAGAGAGGGTCTCGACCCGAAACTGTCGCTTATCTCTTCTACCTCCTTAGATGCTGCTGGCCCCCGCTGAGGTTTCTCCAGCTTTTTGTGTACCCCCTGACAATAAACTCTCTTGACTGACTTTTCTCCTCACTCACTGTTTACTATAAAATTTTCATGCTTTTGTAACATCAAGGGGCAGCAGATGACACCGAGATTGCTGGCCCTGCTGAATGCGAACGGCTGACGAGGCCAGCAGCGGGACACAGATCAGCTACAGACAGGGGTGGTTAAATGACAGACGGGCAAGTGAGAGGAGGCATTGCACTTTGGGAGATCAAATGTGAGTGGGAAAATATACAGACAATGAATGCTGACGATCCTCAACAGCATTGAGTACAGAGGGATCTTGGGGTGCGAGTCCACAGCTCTCTGAAAGTGGCAACGCCAGAGTGGCAAAGCGCCATTTGGTGTGCTTGGTCAGGGCATTGAGCGTGAGAGTCAGGGTGAGAAAAAAAATACAAACTCGTGGTAAGCACGTAGAATGTACGTAGCGGGTACTTCGAGCTCGGGGACGCTCTTAGCGGCTCGTAACGCTAACAGCAGGTACTTGGAAACGCGGTAAGCTCGTGAAGTATTTTTTCAGCTGCTGAAAAATGTCCACGAGAGTATCCCGAGTACCTTAACGCGCCCGGCTATTACCGTAATTCTCCCAGTTCGAATCAGGGGAAACTCGGGAGAACTCTTGAATTAGCTCGTACAGTGGACTAGGCCTTAACCAACCAACACAGGACATCACGGGCTATATCCCTAGCAGTTTAAAATTGCTGGGATATAGCAATTTCCGGCAATTTGCGCTTGGCCTCACTCTGTCAGAAACGTTGCCAATCCATTCTCTCCAGAAATGCTCCCTGTTCCCGCTGAGTTGCTCCAGCATTTTTTGTGTCTATCTGCACAGCTTCTGCGGTTTGCTTCTCGAAAGTTGGTCTTTGCATTACCCTATCTGTGATCGTTAACTTAAAATAATTAATAATTTATTACATTGGTTGTGTTTGTGGCATCCAATGCATATAAAGCTGCAGCTGGATTACATTACTGTGGTTCACAATCTGGGTACAAGCATATAGTGCACTAAGACACAAATAAATATTACTCTTGAGGTCTGCAAACCTGTTTGGCCATTTGGCTCAGTTTCCGTGCGTCTTTCATTTCCTCCTCTCGCTTCTTGATCTCTTCAGAGTGCTTTTCACGTTGCTTAAAAAAATAAAAAAATAAAAAGAAGAATGTAACAGTGTTACTCAAAAAACATTGTGTGAAAAGCCTTCTTCGCACCACTACCTATCGGCCTGCGATGCCACTTTGGCGGAAGTACTTCCAAATCCCAACCACTGCAGTTCATCACTCTCCGGGCCACCACCATCACGGTGAAGGCCCTGACCACGGTTAAACAAAAAAAACAACACCTCCCATTTATCGGAATTAAACTCCAATTAAATTAAAGACAATTTCATCCTTCCTTATTTTAACCACCAACGTACACAAATGTAGATCAAAAACCGAGGTGGGGTGAACAGGGAAAACTCATTTACTTTAATGGGGAAGTTTGCAATATTCAGGTTTAGTTTCGTTTAGATACAGCATGGAAACAGGCCCTTCGACCCACCCGAGACCGCACCGACCAGCGATACCCGCACATAACGGGGTCACGGTGGCGCAGCGGTACACTTGCTGCCTTACAGCGAATGCAGCGCCGGAGACCCGGGTTCAATCCTGACCACGGGTGCTGTGACGGCATGGAGTTTGTACCGTCTCCCCATGATCTACGTGGGTTTTCTCCGAGATCTTCTCGGTTTCCCTCCACCAACACTTAAAGATGTACAGGTTTGTAGGTTAATTGCTTGGTAAATGGATAAACTGTCCCTAGTGTGTGTAGGAGAGTGTTAAGGGCCTGTCCCACTTGGACAACCTAATCCACGAGTTTAGAAGACCCTAGACGAGTTGGAAAAAAATGTCAAGGTCGTGTTGACTCGCTGAAGTAAAAGACCTCCTACGACTATGTCTACGACCTCAGTCTTCCACACCTAAAACCAGCTACGACTAGCTACGAGTGGAAAATGATCACATGATAAAATGATGTCATGTTTGCATTTTTTTTCTCGGGCCAGTTACCGACCTACGACTGCCATCAGGACCTACCTACGAGTAAAATGTATCAATTTTTGCCGACCTTTTTTTTTTTAACTCGTGGACATTTTTTATCAGCCATGGGAAAACACGCACCCGCGACCTACTTGAGGCCACGAGTACCGGGGAGAGACCACTCAGGAGCATGAGGAAGAGTTACGAATGACCTCCCATGGCCTCAAGTGGCGACCAGATGCCTACGAGTACGAGGTCAAGGGCAAAAATCGGTATGAGGTCGCCAATTAGGTCGGGAAAGTCGGAACAGGGGGCTTTAAAAGCGTGTGGGGATCGCTGTCGGCGCTGACCCGGAGGGCCGATAGGGGCCTGTTTCCACGCTTTATCTCTAAACTAAACAAAAAATTTAACACTGCCCTACACACACTAGAAACAATTTTTTTACATTTTGCATTTACAAACCTGAACGTATTTGTGGGAGGGAGGAAAACCGAAGATCTTGGAAAACCTCCAACGCAGGTTTTTATCTATTTATGAAATAAGAGTGCTGAGAAACCAGTTAAATATACCAGAAAACTGGCCTGTAACAGGCTGGGATACCTCACACCACGCCTCCTCTGCCTGCGGTTCTGCTCTTGCTTCCCCCCCGCCCCACAGACAGAACAAAGGTAGAGTTCCCCAGGGTCCTCGCCATTCGCCCACCTGCTTCCACATGCAACACATCATTGTTCGACAGTTCCGTCACCTCCAATGTCATCCCACCACCAGTCACACCTTCCCATCTCCACCCCTTTCTGCCTCTGCAGACACCACACCTTCTGCAACCCCGGTCTCCGCCACTGCATTTGCTGTAAGGCAGCGACTCCACTGCCTAGCCACCGTGACCGCCCGCTGTTCTGCAACTTGGTTGGCAAAACCTGGGTAAAAGACTGGGTAAAAGTGCATTCAACCCATCTACTCTCATGACTTATATACGCCTCATAAGATCCCAAGAATATAAGTTTTAGCAGATAAGTAAGTAAGCAAGTAAGTTTATTGGCCAAGTATTCACATACAAGGAATTTGCCTTGGTGCTATCAGCCCACAAGTAACAACATGGCACACAGTGACAGTTACGAATAACTCAGCAAAACACCATTCATCAAGCATGTGAACCAACAAAATACCTGGATCAAAGGGAGGCTGACAGATTTTTGGCTGTTGAGTAGAAGCAACTACTCGTGGGGTAAAAGCTGTTTTTTATGTCTGGCTGTGGCAGCTTTGACAGTCCGGAGTCGCCGATACTGGCGTTTAAGATCAGTACGTGGAAGTGGAAGTGAAAGAAATAGAGGGATATGGATCGTGTACTGGCAGATGAGATCAGTTTAACTTAACGTCATATTTGGCACAAATATTGTGGGCTGAAGGGCCTGTTCCTGTGTTGTACTGTTCTATTAAAATAGAGCATCTAGCTCTCAATTTCTCTCCTTCCTGAAGTGCCTTCACAACATCAGTCACTCAACGGAATTCCCAACAACCAGAAGTGAAATTCTATTAATTATTTGACTACGCAAGTCCTTATTCTTATACCTTCATTCTTAATTCTCAATCATTGCTCACCAAGTTCTGTTGATTTCTCATAATATTGGCCTATATTTTGTTTGAAATACTCGATGCAAAGCGCTTTTGTGTGAGTGCAGTTAGTGAAACTACTGTTCATAACCCACTATATCATTCGGACTTCCATATTCATCCAACAAGCCTTAAGTTATAGGCAATTACATTAGGAACCATCATCCACAACACAGGCAACTACAGACACTTTCCTAAAAAATCCAAACTATCAAACTTAAGGCCGCAAAGTGACCAGATTATGTCCTCCAATCTTTCTTGGAACATTGAGAGAGAGAGACCGGGCAGAGAAATGAGGAATTGCAGATGCTGGTTTACAAAAAGACAAAGTGCTGGGAGTAACTCAGCAGTCAGTAGCATTGTTATGGATCGTAGATAGGTTGACGTTTTGGGTCAGGACCCTTCTTCAGACTGTGAGACTAAAGGCTGTCTAACCAAGGTGGGGCAAATAACTATGCCAGATGGAACTGCAGATGCTGGTACATTCGAAGGTAGACACAAAATGCTGGAGTAACTCAGCGGGTGAGGCAGCATCTCTGGAGAGAAGGAATGGGGCGGCGACTGACCCGAAACGTCGCCCATTCCTTCTCTCCAGAGATGCTGCCTCACCCGCTGAGTTACTCCAGCATTTTGGTCTACCTGGGGCAATAACTGAAGTGTCATATGACTGCATGCTAGGTCGAATGGCGGTAGACATGTGGACTTCAAGAAGTAATAGAACGGAAGGCAAAAGATGGAAATAGGTTTTGTAGATATTGGAGACTATTTCTGAATGTTGAGCAAAGGATAGAGGCAGAAAAAGCAGGTTAAAAGGGGGGTAAATGATAAAAAAGAAAAGTGGCAAAGGAAATATATGTAGGAAGGAACTGCAGATGCGAGTTTAAACCGAAGATAGACACAAAAAGCTGGAGTAACTCAGTGGGAGGGGTGGAAGATTGCAACCTTCACGTGGTCTGCACGCCACACAAAAGAAGAAGACTCAGTGGGACAGACAGCATCTCTGGAGAGAAGGAATGGGTGACTTTTCGATTCGGCACCCTTAAGGCCCTGTCCCACTATACGAGTTTGCCCCAGAGCTCTCCCGAGTTTTAAAAAAAAAAATCAAACTTCGTGGTAAGTACGTAGAATGTACGTGGCGGGTACGTCGGCGCTTGGGACATCTCTTCGCGGCTCGTAACACTAACGGCAGGTACTCGGGAAATGCGGTAAGGCTCGTGAAGTTTGTTCAACAGCGTGAAAAATGTCCACGAGAGTCTCCGAGTACCTACAAGCGTCTATTACCATAATTCTCCGATGTTCGAATCAGGGGAAAATCGGGAGAAACTCTTGAATTACCTCGTACAATGGGACAGGCCCTTTATTCAGCTGAAGACGAGAAATTCCTGGCAATAAGGTGCAGCAGAGTGATATGCGTCAATAGGAATGAAGTAAAACAGAGGTCGGACCCACCATTTTCTCTTTGTGTTTCTTTATCTCCTCCATCCTGCTTTGCTGCTCCAGTGCGCGGCGATGTTGCTGTTCTTGCTGGTTCTTCAGCATCTCCTCATAAAACGACTTGGAGGGAGGAATGTTGTTTTCACTGAGAAATGACTGTACGTATTCCGCCAGGACATATATCATTACCTGCCACGAGAGAGAGACACCATAATACAGGGATTGCACGACACAGGTAGTTAAAGCCCTGTCCCACAGCACGAGTTCATTCCAAGAGTTCTCCCGAGTTTGCCCTGATTCGAACTCGGAGATTTATGGTAATGGCCGCTCGTCGGCACTCGGGGCTCTCGTGGATATTTTTTCAACTTGTTTGAAAAATACTTCACGAGTCTTCCCGTGCTTACCTGCCGTTAGCGAGTCTTCCCGAGTACCTACCGTTAGCGCTAATAGAGACGTCCCCGAGCTCCGACGTACCCGCTACGTTCATTCTCCATGCTTACCACGAGTTTGATTTTTTTTTAAACTCGGGAGAGCTCTTGGAATGAACTTGTACTGTGGGACAAGGCTACAATGCTGCGACCGTGTTTTCCATGAGGCAATTTGGATACAACACAATTGATGATTAGGGAACACTATTTGCATGATGTGAGCCAAACTGGTTACAATGCCATTTCAATTGGGAACTAGAAAACCAGTAGAAACTTACTTCAGAAACTGACCGGCAGAAAAAAAAAGCTGACTTGGGGGAAAAAAAAAAAAATATGCAGGGAAAATAAAACTGTTTCCATGTAACCTCCTAGCAGTAATTAGACACCCTTGTCTCTTAAGAACATAGTCTATCGTGTTCACTGCGGGTGGCCGTTGAAATTGGCAACTAATCACTTCTATTGAAACTGGTGCACTGATTATTAAACCATGTAACACACAGCCTTTAGATTTTTTTCCTTGCAGTGACAATAATAAACTTGCAGCTAGTAAAAAGATTTTGAAAGCAGAAAAAAACTTTTTATGTCAAGTCTGAAACTCTCTTGCAACCATTGACGTGTTTTTATAGGCTAATTGTCTATGACACAAAGTTTCTTAGAAATGTGAATGTCATGTTATAGCAGTATTACTTGTAACGATCTACCTCATTGGTGACCCTCGGACTGTCCTTGATCGGCCTTTGCTGGCTTCACCTCGCACTAAACTTTATTCCCTCATCATGTATCTATGCACTGCTAATGGCTCAATGGTAATCATGCATTGTCATCGCGCAACGCCACGTGCTGCATACGGCGTCCAGAAGCTGCGTACGACGTCGAGACGTTGCGTACGGCCTCGATGCGGCTGCGGGCCTGGCGGCCATTGCCGCGCGGGATTTTGAACGGTGTCAGTTTTTCGGTGCCCCGTGCGATGTCGGGACCAGCCCCGCACAACTCCATACGGCTCCGGCGATCGAAGTGGGACCGGCCCCGCGAGGCCGTACGGCTCAAGCGACCACGGTAGGTCGCGCTCGCCGCATGCAGTCGCATGCTGGTGGGACAGGCCCTTTAGCACGCAACAACAGCTTTTCACTGTATCTCAGCACATGTGACAATAAACTAAACTGAAACTGGCCTCAGCGGTGACCCTGGAATGCTGGAGTAACTCAGCGGGACAGGCAGCATCTCTGGAGAGAAGGAATGGGTGACAGGCAGCATCTCTGAAGAGAAAGAAGGGTCTCGACCTGAAACGTCACCCACTCCTCTCCAGAGATGTCCCGCTGAGTTAATCCAGCACTTTGTATTTACCTTTGATTTAAACCAGCATCTGCAGTTCTTTCCTACACATTAGCTGTGACCCCCTTGTTTTGTTAAAATGGATGCCACTACGCACAGACAGACTTTGGCTGTTGGCTAGTTTCTCCATGACACCTGTGAGAAGTAGTAATGGGGGGGCCTCAGTGTGCATATCCAAGGGAATGTTAACTATTCAGGACAGTTTCTTGGCAATATCCCACCACAACTAAAGAGCAGTCCTGAACTACTATCTATCTCACTGGTGACCCTTGGACTACCTTTGATCGCACTTTACCGGCTTTACCTTGCACTAAAGGTTATTTCTTTATCATGTATCTGTACACTGTAAATGGCTCGATTGCAATCATGTATTGGCTTTCCGCTTGACTGCATAGAACGCAACAAAAGCTTTTCACTGCGCCTCGGTACACCTGAATCTGAACAGCGTTGGAATTTACCATGGTAGACTGGACAAGCAGTTAGATTGTCGGAGGGCAGATATGCAGTCAAATCCAACAGCAGCTGGATGCTGCCTTAAACCCCTGTCTCACGGTGCGAGTTGACCCACGAGTGACCCAGAGTTGTCACTCGCGGTAATCACGTACACTAAACGTAGCGGGAACGTCGGAACTCTTGCGAGCAAATAGCGACTCTGGTGCTAACGGCAGGTACCTGTGAAGCTTGGTAACTCGTGAAAAAAAATCAAATATGTTTGATTTTTTTCCACGAGTCAAATTTACAGTTCAAGTTAAAAATTGAAACATTTTAAACTTGTTTATAACGTGGTGGCCCGTGCGTTTACCTTAGTGATTTGTGAGTCTACCGTGGGATTTTAACACAGCGGGCACAGCATCTCTGGAGAGAAGGAAGAAGGAATGGGTACGACAAATTTCTCCAGCCCCATGTGTTCACTTTTTTTCAACTAGCATCTGCCCTTTCTATCATTATATGTATCTGTGTCTTGTGTCTTTGGCAATTTCTGATTATGTGGGGTAAACACAACACACAATGTGTGCTGTGTGTGTAACTCAACACACACACAAACATACCACAACGCTGTGTAACTCACACACACACACAATTGAGTCAACACACGCAATGGAGTAACTCTCCACACACACACAATTCTGGTATCCGGAGAGAAGGAATGATGATGGGGTAGACCACTACCCGAGATGTGCCTGTGACTTCCTTCCCACTAATAAACCAATGATTCCCCACTAACTTCCGTGTGTGCTCACTGTCTGTGTGTATTGTATATGTGTATGTGTATATATATATGTGTATGTATATATGTGTATACTTTGTGGTTCCTGGGTTGCCTACTGCAGTAGGGGTAACGCGCAAATATATCCCCCTGCATTTCAAATCTAAATCTCTTGCATATATATATATATATTATATATATATATATACATATTATATATATATTTTTTTATATATATATATATTATATATATATATATATATATAATAACACACACACACACACACACACACACATATATATATGGTGCTGTATATATATACTCCTGGGTTACATACTGGGTTACTCCACACACACACAGCCATCCCCCTATATATATATATATATATATGTCGTGTGTGTGTGTGGTGTGTGTGTGTCTATGTGTGTGTCTATCTGTTGTGTGTATTGTGGTGTGTGTCTGTGTGTGTGTGTGTGTTGTGTGTGTGTGTGTGTGTGTCTCTGTCTGTCTGTGTGTATCTGTGTGTGTGTATGTCTTTGTGTGTTATCTGTGTGTGTGTGTGTGTGTGTGTGTGTGTGTGTGTGTGTGTGTGTGTCTGCTGTCGGGTCCCGGCGGCCGCTCAATGTCAGTTCACCCGATCTGCTTCCTTCCTCGGAAGTGGCGGCCAGTTCTGCTGTCCGTGCCCGGAGCGCTGCGGCTGCCACCCCGAAGCTAATTCACAAAGAATCCCTGGCCACAATAAAACCATACAGCAATGACAGCACGGAAACAGGCCTCTCTGCCCTTTTACTCCGTGCTGAACACGTTTACTCACCTTAGTCCCATCTACCTGCACTCAGGACCGGAGCGTGGCAAGTGCGGTTACTGACCCCAATCCCCTCCTTCACAACGCCAGACTCCCCAAATACTATGAACGGAGCTCTCCTCCCAATCCCGGGAAATACAGAATTTAAAAACATAAAGCTCCAAGAAATGCACTTACCACGTTATTGGTTGCTGGAGGGTGCCCATTTTCCCTTTGTAGGTCATATCAATAGATGCGGCCGCGCTGAAATAACTCAAAGCCACAGGATGGAGATGTCTTTTAACATTGTTGCTTTATTAAAACATACCTTAATTCACGGTTGGCTCAAGAGTAACGGGAGAGGAACTTGGTAACTCGGAGGAGGAACTTGGAACATCGCAGAAATGGCATACCCGTGGGAACTCGGTTAAACACTTGATCATAAACTTGAAGTCTCGTACACAACCTCGGGATACCTCGTGGGTCAACTCGCACCGTGAGACAGGGCCATTATCAGAGTTGTGGTTACTTTGCAAATCTAATTTACTCACCTCTCCACAGCAAGCTTTGGCTAGATTCACCAGCTCCGCCTGCAACTGGGTCCGCTTTGCATTTGACAGGCCTTTTGCGTTCTTTAGCTCAATTTCTGGAGGTCTGTGGTGATGACAGAGGAGCAGCAATTAGCATTGGACCGAACAGCAAATAGAGTAGTGTAGGAAGGAACTGCAGATGCTGGTTCAAACATAAAGTGCACAAAGTGCTGGAGTAACTCAGCGGGGCAGGCGGCGTCTCTGGAGAGAAGGAATGGGTGACGTTTCGGGTCAAGACCCGAGAAGTCTGAAGAAGAGCCTCAACCCAAAACATCATCCATCCCGGAATTTATTTAGTCAGACAGTGGCAAATCTGTGGAATTTTTTGCCATTGACAGCTGTGGAGGCCGTCAATTGATTTTTTTTTAAAGTCAGAGATAGATAGATTGTTGATTGGTACGGATGTCAGGCGTTACGGGGAGAAGACAGGAGAATGGGGTTAAGAGGGAGAGATAGATCAGACAGGATTGAATGGCGGAGTGGACTGGAATGGGCCGAATGGCTTAATTCTGTTCCTATGACATCAATAGTGAGTATTGACTATAGCCTATAGTTCAACAGTTAATGAACTATAGACTCTTGTGCCTAACATCCATGGTAGGCAGGATACTGGAGAGGATTCTGACGGATAAGATAGCTAAGACATGTGACTAACTTGGTAGGGTGACTTAGACAGTTATGTTGGGCTGAAGTGCCCGTATAGCCCGAGATTCCAGAGGCTCCAACAGCATGCCACTCCGCCAAGTTCCTCTGCGCACCTTTCTCTCGCAGAACCTCCATTCCCCACCCCCCAATTTGTCTCCCACCCACCCACCCGCCCTCAGGGTAATTTTAGACAATGGGCGGAGGAGTCAGCCATTCGACCCTACGAGCCAGCACCGCCATTCACTATGATCATGGCTGATCATCCCCAATCAGTACCCCGTTCCTGCCTTCTCCCCATATCCCCTGACTCCGCTATCTTTTAGAGCCCTATCTAACTCTCTCTTGAAAGCATCCAGAGAATTGGCCTCCAATGCCTTTCGAGGCAGAGAATTCCACAGATTCATCACTCTCTGGGTGAAAATGTTTTTCCTCAACGCCTTTCTAAATGGCCTATCCCTTATTCTTAAACTGTGGCCCCTGGTTCTGGACTCCCCCAATATTGGGAACACGTTTCCTTCCTCTAGCATGTCCAAACCCTTAATAATCTTATATGTTTCAATAAGATATCCTCTCATCCTTAAAATTCCAGAGTATGCAAGCCCAGCCGCTCCATTCTTTCAACATATGACAGTCCCGCCATCCCAGGAATTAACCTGGCAAATCTACGCCGCACAGCCTCACAGTAAGAATTCACAGTAAGAACTTAGCCGAGCTGCATGAGTTTGGGTTGTGGGAGGGGGACCCGAGCAGAGTGGGGAGACCCACGCAGTTAGATGAAGAAGGTGCAGTTTCCAGGCGGACATTGTCACGGCAGAGACTTCCACAGACTCACAATCTCTGTGTGAAAAAGTGTTTCCTCGTCTCCATTCTAAACGGCTTACCCCTTATTCTTAAACTGTGGCCCCTGGTTCTGGACTCCCCCAACACCGGGAACATGGTTCCTGCCTCTTGCGTGTCCAAACCCTTAATAAACTTATATGTTTCAATAAGATCCTTCTAAATTCCAGTGAATATAATCCCAGCAGCTTCATTCTTTCATTATATGTCACTCCCGCCATCCCGAGAATTAACCTGGTTTACCTACGCTGCACTCCCTCAATAGTAAGAATGTCCTTCCTCAAATTAGGGGACCAAAACTGCACACAATATTCCAGGTGTGGTCTCATTAGGGCCCTGTACAGCTGCAGAAGGACCTCTTTGTTCCTATACTCAACTCCTCGTTATGAAGGCCAACATGCCATTCACATTCTTACACCGAAGATAAGACACACGACACTGGAGTAACTCAGCGGGACAGGCAGCATCTCTGGAGAGAAGGAATGGGTGACGTTTCAGGTCGAGGCCCTTCTTCAGACCTGAAGGTCTCAACCCGAAACGTCACCCATTCCTTCTCTCCAGAGTTGCTGCCTGCCCCGCTGAGTTACTCCAGCATTTTGGGCCTGCACCCAGCAACAATGTCACCTTGCCACAATCTAACACCAAGCTCTCACGCATCTAAACAATGTACATCCTTCCAAAACTTGTTGGTGGTATGGTGACACAGCTGGTAGAAAACTGCCTCTCATCTCCAGTGACCGGGGTTCAACGCTGATTTATCCCTGTGACTCCAGTGGATTCCCTGGATAGTTTGGTTTCCACCCACATCTCAAAGCTTGACGGGTGGTAGGTTAACAGTCAGGGTGGTGCAGCGGTAGAGTTGCTGCCTTACAGCAAGATGCAGCACCAGAGACCCGGGTTCGATCCCGACAACGGGCGCTGTCTGTATGGAGTTCATGATCTGCGTGGGTTTTCTCCCACTCTCCAAAGACGGACAGGTTTGTAGGTTAATTGGCTCGATAAATGTAAAAATTGTCCAGGATAAAATTGTCCAACTTCCGGTCTAGTCCCTGGTGGACTCTTCGGAAGGTACAAGTATGAGGCTGAAGGGTAGAATCAGTTGGAATTATAGGTAGAATCAGATGGGATTACACATTGGGGCTCATGAAGAATAGGTGCTGAGGAATGCCCGATGGTTGGTGCTGATTCAGTGGGCCCCAGGACCTATTTCTGCATATCTCTATAACCAGCAGGCGGCACTGTGGCACATCGGGAAGAGCTGCTGCCTCACGGCATTAGGGACACGGGTTCGATCCTGACCTCGAGCGCCGTCGGTGTGGTGTTTGCGCATTCTCTCTGCAATTGTGCGGGTTTCCTAAAGACGTGTGGGTTTGTAGGTTAATTGGCCCTTTGTGAATTGCCCTTGGTGAGCAGGGAGTGGACGAGAAAGCGTGATAACATAGAACTAGTGTGAACGGGTGATTGATGGTCAGTGTAGACTCAGTGGGCTGAAGGGACTGTTTCCATAGATAGACACAAAATGCTGGAATAACTCAGTGGCACGGGCAGCATCTCTGGAGAGAAGGAATGGGTGACGTTTCTGGTCAAGACCCCTCTTCAGGCTCAAGAGAAGGAATGGGTGACATTTCGGGTCGAGACCCTTCTTCAAGCTCAAGAAAATGAATGAATGAATGAATGAATGTTTGAATAAGCTTGAATGAATGAGTTTATTGGCCAAGTATTCACATACAAGGAATTTGCCTTGGTGCTCCGCCCACAAGTGACATGACATACAGTGAATGATACATAAAACATTAAACATTAATAATAAAACATTATTGACTAAACATGTAAATTAAATAAAATACCAGAGCAAAAGAAGGCTACAGATTTTTAGTTATTGAGTAGAGCAACTACTCGTGGATAAAAACTGTTTTTATGTCTGGCTGCAGCAGCGTTGACAGTCCGGAGTCGCCTTCCAGAGGGAAGTGATTCAAAGAGTTTGTGGCCAGGGTGAGAGGGGTCAGAGATGATCTTGCCCGCTCGCTTCCTGGCCCTTGCAGTGTACAGTTCATCAATGGAGGGAAGGTTGCAACCAATAACCTTCTCTGCTGATCAGACGATTCGCTGCAGCCTCCAGGTGTCGTGCTTGGTGGCTGAGCCAAACCAGACCATGATGGAGAAGGTGAGGACAGACTCTACGATGGCCGTGTAGAATTGGACCATCATTGCCTGTGGCATATTGGCCTTTTTGACTGTGGAGTCAATGGTAGCCCCCCACTTAAGGTCCTTGGAGATGATGGTTCCCAGGAACTTAAAAGACTCCACAGATGTGACTATGGTGTTGTTGATGGTGAGTGAGGGGAGGGGGAGCTCTCCTAAAGTCCACAATCAATTCCACTGTCTTAAGAGCATTGAGCTCCAGGTTGTTGCGATGGCACCAGGACACCAGCTGTGACACTTCCTGTCTGTAGGGTGACGTTTCGGGTCGAGACCCTTCTTTAGACTCAGAAATCCCAGTTCGGGCCTGTTTCCATGCTGTATCTCAAAACTAAACAACCAAAACTTAATCGATGGAGGTAGAAAAACCTTCAACTGTAATGGCCCTGTCCCACTGTACAAGTTCATTCAAGAGCTCTCCCGAGTTTAAAAAAAAAATCAAACTTGTGGAAGCACGTAGAATGTACGTAGCGGGTAGGTCGGAGCTCTGGGGACGTCTCTTAGCGCGTCGTAACGCTCCACGGCCAGAGGAGCTCGGGAACACCGCAAGCTCTGGCGTGAAGCACCTCAATATTGTGGATAATGAAGTATTTCAAAGTCACAGGAGATTCTGCCTTTGGAAAAGTGGGCTTGAAAATTGCAGATGGAGTTTATCAATTGCTGATAAGTGGAAGTGTCTCCTCCCTTCCACCATCTCCCTGGCAGGACTCAAATAGGACACATGGCATGGGAGGGAATTGAGGAATCTGTGGACACAGAGGGATCGGAATAACTGTGCATAGTTCCCTGAAGGTGGAATCCGCATGTAATAGGGTGGTAGCTTTGGTTTGTGGCTGGCCTTTTTATAAATCAGAAAGCTTTATAGGAGTAGGGAAGTACAAACCAAGGCATTGGTAAGACCAATGCTGGTGTACAATTTGGTCCCTAGTTATAGGAGGATCAACAAAATAGAGAGAGTCAGAGGAGATTTACTAGAAATGTTGCCGGCTCCAGCAATCTATTTACAGAGGAAAGGTTGAACAAGTTAGGTCTTTATTCTTTGGAGCGCAGAAGGTTAAGGGGGACTTGATTGAGGTCTTTAAAATGATGAAAGGGATAGACAGAGTTGATGTGGATAAGTTTTCCCATTGAGGGTAGGGAAGATTCAAACAAGAGGGCTGACATGGAGAATTAAGGGGGACCCGTTTAGGTAAACGTGAGGGGGAATACTTTCTTTACTCAGAGGGTGGTGGCTGTGTGGAATCAGCTTCAGCAGAGGTGGTGGAGGCAGGATCGATTTTAACATTTAAAAGTAAAGTGGATAGGTATATGGACGTGAAGGGAATGGAGGGGTATGGTCTGAGTGCAGGTAGATGGGACTAGGGGAAAACAAATGGTCGGCACGGACTGGAAGGGCCGAGAGGGCCTGTCTCCGTGCTGTAATTGTTATATGTTATATGGTTAACCCGTTGAAAAATGTCCACGGGAGCCCCGAGTACCTACGAGCGGCCATTACCGTAATTCTCCGAGTTCAAATCAGGGCAAACTCGGGAGAACTCTTGAATGAACTCGTACAGTGGGACAGGGCTTTAAGAATCTTGAGCAAAAAACAAACTGCTGGAGGAAGCGGTTCGGACTGTATCTGTGAAAGATGGGCAGCGGGCATTATGAGACAGGACCCTCCTTCAGCCCAAAGTCGTTTCAAGAAATGTCCCTGTCCATATCCCACCACACGTGCTGCCTCAGCCACTGAGCTCCTCCAGCAGTTTACTTTTTTTGCTCAAAATCTCATCCATGTTCCACAAAGGCACCCGGTCGCTGAAGTGAAACGACACCCACCCACCGAAAAGACTTGTTGCATCAAATTAATAATAGCTCCCATTATATTTCCCATGAGGTTCAATGATGTAACACTGAGGCTCTATAAGGCGCTGGCCAGGCCGCATTTGGAGTACTGTGAGCAAATTTGGGCCCCATATCTGAGGAAGGATGTGCCGGCTCTGGAGGTTTACAGGAATGGGTGGGTTATCATATGATGAGCGTTTGACAGCACTGGGCCTGTACTCGCTGGAGTTTGGAAGGTTGAGGGGGGACCTCATTGAAACTTACAGAATAATGAAAGGCATAGTAAGAGTGGATGTGGAAAGGATGTTTCCACTGGTGGGAGAGTCTAGGACCAGAGGTCATAGCCTCAGAATTAAAGGGCGCTCTTTAGGAAAGGAGGTGAGGAGGAACTTCTTTAGTCAGAGGGTAGTTAATCTGTGGAACTCATTGCCACAGAGGGCTGTGGAGGCCAAGTCAGTGGATATTGTTAAGGCAGAGATACACCAATTCTTAATTAGTACGGATGTCAAGGGTTATGAAGAAGGCAGGAAAATGGGGTTGAAAGGGAGAGGTAGGTCAGCCATGATTGAATGGCGGAGTAGACTTGATGGGCCGAATGGCCTAATTCTACTCCTATCCCTTATGAACATAGTCCAATTGCTTTGGCTTGCTTGTAGAACATACACACACCGTTAAGCACAACCTCCACCAAATTCCAAAAGGAATAACCAAGTTATGCATTGAAAAGCAGGAACTCACACGTCTGGGTAATTGGGCAGGCAGGTGACATGCAGGTCTACTGCTACGTGGCTCTCTGCAACGTTGAGTAATCCCTGAGGGTGTAGCGCAATACTGATTTCAGGAGGACGTTTCACCTGGAACAGAAACATGTGTTCAGGATCATTAATAAGAGAATACAAACGGTTTCCAGCCAACTCGTTGTTCAAGAAGGAACTGCAGATGCTGGAAAATCGAAGGTAGCCTAAAAGTGCTGGAGAAACTCGGCGGGTGCGGCAGCATCTATGGAGCGAAGGAAATCGGCAACGTTTCAGGTCGAAACGTTGCCCATTTCCTTCGCTCCATAGATGCTGCCGCACCCACTGAGTTTCTCCAGCACTTTTGTCTGCCAAAGATAACCAAACCGCTGGAAAGGAATAACCTAAATGGAAAGCCTCTGCTAATCATAGAAAATAGGTGCATGAGGCCATTCGGCCCTTCGAGCCAGCACCACCATTCATTGTGATCATGGCTGATCGTCCCCTATCAATAACCCGTGCCTGCCTTCTCCCCATATCCCTTGATTCCACTAGCCCCTAGAGCTCTATCTAATTCTCTCTTAAATCCATCCAGTGACTTGGCCTCCACTGCCCTCTGTGGCAGGGAATTCCATAAATTCACAACTCTCTGGGTGAAAAAGTTTTTTCTCACCTCAGTCTTAAATGACCTCCCCTTTATTCTAAGACTGTGGCTCCTGGTTCTGGACTTGCCAAACATTGGGAACATTTTTCCTGCATCTAGCTTAGAAACAAAGAAACATAGAAAATAGGTGCAGGAGGAGGCCATTCGGCCCTTCGAGCCAGCACCACCATTCAATATGATCGTGGCTGAACGTCCACGATCAATAACCCGTGCCTGCCTTCTCCCCATATCCCTTGACTCCACTAGCCCCGAGAGCTCTATCCAACTATCTCTTAAATCCATCCAGTGATTTGGCCTTCACTGCCCTCTGTGGCAGGGAATTCCACAAATTCACAACTCTCTGGGTAAAAACGTTTTTTCTCAGCTCAGTCTTAAATGACCTCCCCTTTATTCTAAGTGTGGCCCCTGGTTCTGGACTCACCCAACAATGGGAACATTTTTCCTGCATCTAGCTTGTTCAGTCCTTTTATAATTTTATATGTTTCTACAGAGTTGGAGATGTGGCCCAGTCCATGTAGTGTCTCAGCTTCTGGACAAAGACATGGCCTGATCCCGCCACGCGATGTTCGCCCTTTGAGCGACAGTTATTTGCATGTTACTTGGCCCTCCGGGATGGTGGTTATGCGCCCTCATATACCTATTATATGCCCAGGGTTAAGTCCGCTAACGTCTCCCATAAGGGGGAACATGCACAGCGCTCCTCTATTGTAAAATGGAAATGGTGCATCTCTGATGGGGCTGAGAGAGGCCCCGACGGTGTTTGCTGTCTGCATGAGGAGGTCACGGCCCTCCCCTCGGGTGGTCACCCAGTACCCGAGCCCGAACCACCTCCTGCCTGTGGTGTGTGCGGAGGGAGGGGGGGGGTCCCCATTTTCTGACCTCTCCCCTGACGAACTACCACAGGCATGTTTTACCGGTGGCTCAAGTCGTTGGGTTACAGATAAGGCCGTCTGGCAGGCGGCCGCCCTCCCCTTTGTCCGATGACAACACTCCAGTCCGACTGTACACCGACTCTTGGACAGTTGCCGACGGCATGGCTGTATGGATGAAACTGGCAATCCCAGGGGTGGTCTGCTCCAAGGATTCATGGTTTGCTCCAGCCGAAGGCCGTGTCTGGCACCACATGGGAGATTCAGTCTGAACCTTACCGCGGACAAAGTACATCAGTGGGTAGCTGATAATGGGGTGTAGTGGCCCCTCCACATTCTGTAAGGAGCATATGAATGGTCGACTAAAAGAGCAATACGTACACTAATCTCCTCCCACACGCTCAAGGGGTGGGCCCTAGTGTTACAGAAAGCAGTAAACAACTTGAACCGACGGCCATGATCGACATCTGGCTGTTGTAGTTGAGCCAGATGACACCACACCGACGATAGGACATCAGGAAGACGCCCGGAATGTGTGGGTTCAATCCCAGGCAGGGGACCTCTTTGCAAGGGGGAAGTTATTGCTGCAGCGCAGGGCAATACGTGGTGGCTTATGGTGACCAGGGATGATGAACCTATACGTCTACCTTTACAGCACTTAACCAGGCGAGAGTGAGCCTGCTCCGCCCTCTCTCTACAGACGCATCATGTATGCCGGACGATGGCGTGGGCTGATACTTCAGGCAGTGCTGGCTGCTGCACCACCTGTCTGCACGGAATCAAACACCTATCTCTCGTGCCTGCATGCGTACCTACGTAAACGGAGTTTGTGCACATGTCCCACATCACAGACAATAGGACCACAGAGCCAGGGCAGACCATCCAAGCCCTGAGTGCCAAAATGGTGGCAATACAAACAGTCGCCTTGCAGAATCGCATGGCCCTGGACTTCCCACTAGCCGAGAAAGGGGGGACTTTATTCAAGGCTTCAACCTCAGCAAGTGCCATCATAGGGAGAGAATGCAACACCTGCCAATGAAAATACTACAAACCTGGTGGCCCACATACGACAACAGGTTGAGGCCTTGAATAAAGTTGGTAAACAGTTGCACGATGAGGCTTCAGAGAACGAATGGTGGAATCGGTGGCCTTAGGGGTTCGGAGGTTGGGGCATATTATTATGCAATGGCTGGTGACTGGACTTGTTTTGGTGGTGGTTGGCGTAATATTCTGCAATTGTGTGCTTCCCTGCTGAGTGCCAAGAGGGTGGAGGAGTGGCATTGAGGCTGTGAGCCGAACGTAACGGGATTTGGGGTGCATGCGGTTAATGCGAGGTGAAATTGTGTTCAAAACACCACTTTGCATGCTTGGGCTGATTAAACAGGGACAGTAAATCATGGGGATGCTTGCAAGGCTTCCTAAGAAGCACGTTTTTATGTAAAAATAAACTGTGTACCTTCTTTTGTCCCCTACGTAAGATCCGTCCCGTTGCCGGCGCTGACGGTATTAAAAGATGGTTTTTAATTTACTCCTGCTTTTAATTTTTCCAGCGCTAATTTTAATAAACTTAATAAAACGGCAGTCGAAGCGATTTTTCTTCAGCAACTAAAAAGCCTGTTCAAAATTGATTTGAATAGTCTGAAGAAAAATCGCATTTTAAACCCGCCCCCCTCTCAAAGGCGCCAAAGTCGCGCACACGGGCAGTGGCAGAACTGCAGCGCCGCTGAAGGTAAGCTCTGTAACATACCTACATTGAGATAAGCTTTGCTTTCACAGAGACGTCCGAGACGAGCTCGGTGTCTGACAGAACACATAACTCACGCCATTAAGGCATGGATAGAAAGTTTGACACATAAGCACCCGAGACCAGGATCGAACCCTGGTCTGTGGGGCATTAATTCTAATGCTAATACTTGGGCCTCCGCTGATATGCCGGGATGATTACACCAGATTACTGATTATTAATAGTAAGATTAAACGAGAACTTACCAGTTCGAAGTTTGATCCTTATTTTATGAGGAGTGACGTTGAGGGGTTACGTGAAGAAGCCCTGCCAGGCGCATGCGCGTCATACTTCAAAGCAGCGGCGTGAAAACACAGAAAACAAATAGCCGAAGTAACATAGTAAGGCTGGAAGAAGACTAGAACTACCAGATGATCTCTTAGATTATGAGGGTGGGAGCGGAGGGCACGTAATCCCTCAACGTCACTCCTCATAAAATAAGGATCAAACTTCGAACTGTAAGTTCTCGTTTAATTTTACTATTTCAGCCTTGGAGTCTAACGTGAGTGACTACGTGAAGATTTCAAGAGCTCTGTGTTTTCCATGCCGTAGATGCACTCCATACGACAATCTGCTTCGGTTGACACAGTAGTAAATAAATAATATATTGAAAACATTGCATCGGGATTATTATTCCAAGAACTATTTTAAGAATGATAAAAAAAAACAGTATATAACCCCTTCTGTCCTATTTCATCAGGGGAAATTTACAAGCAATAATCGATATACAAAAAGCAACAGAATTAAATGGAACCCGTTTTTTGTTGTTTTTTTACAGCAGGCCCAAACCGTGGCACTGTCTGAACAGTTTTGTCATAAAAACGAGAAAAAGTTGACTCTCTAGACCATCCTGCGGCCGCAAGGATTTGGTCTAGCGGCACATCCTGAGCCTTCGCCGCGGATGTAGACACCGCCCTGGTGGAGTGAGATTTAAACACATCCGTGTCGACTCCAGCATAATTGAGAACCTGTTTCAACCATTTAGAAATAGTGTGTACTGACACTTGTTTATATGGCTTTTTGTGACTAAGGAGCAGTCCCGTCTCAGAACCTCTGAGACTCCTTGTTAACGCAATATATTGGGTTAAATGTTTAACTACACATAACATTTGGTCAACAGGATATGCTTTAAACGTCACCTTGATTCCTGACATTCCTGGACTGCTTTGTTTGATTAAATCACAGACATAAAATGTAATGTCATCGAGAGAGAAATGCATACAATCTATTCTTAACAAGTGTAATGATTGTACATGTTGTGCTGAAACCAGCGCCATTAGCATAACCACTTTAAGAGTTCATTTTTGCATAGATAATGACGCAATTGGAGCCCATTGCCGAAGCAGTGTGAGAACTATACCAATATCCCTGTGTATCTGGGCTGAGGAGGGTTTTTGTTAAAAATTCCTCTCATAAACCAGGATACTAACAGACGAGACCCGATAGGTTGTTGTTCCGAAGACTGCCCTAAATAGGAGGACACAGCACTGGGAGCAGTGTTAATAGCACTGTAACTGAGGTGCTCATCAAAATGCAAATTAGTAAGGAACTCCAACACATCACTTATGCTAGCAGTATCATAAGATATATTGGATTGTACACAGAACATCTCCCATTTCTTTATGTGCACCATGTATTGGTTTTTAGTGCTATTTCTCCAGCCTGCAGTGATAACCTCCATGGTCCTGTTTCGATAATCCAAGCCCTTGGAATGTCATGTACCGGGTGACTTTCTCCTGTAACCGGACGCACCAACAAATTACTGCCGCTGGGAATCGTCATGAATGGCTGAGCCATCATTCTCAGTACCAATGCGAACCATGGTCGTGTTGGCAAATCTGGGACCACCAAAACGCCGGTGGCGGAGTCACGCTCTATTTTGGTGAGACATTTTGCGATCAGGCAGAATGGAGGAAATGCATAAAAGAATGAGTGTCCCCAGTGTAATGAGAACGCATCCACAGCTACTGCACCTGGATCTGGCTCCCAGGAGACATATTTAGGCAACTGGTGATTCAGCCGGGATGCGAAGAGATCAATATCTGGCAATCCAAATCGAGTAACAATCGTTTGAAATATTTTAGCATTCAACATCCAGTCTGTATTGTCATTAAACTTTCTCGACTTAAGGTCTGCCACCACATTGTCTATACCTGGTAGATAGATGGCCGAAACCCAGATGTTCGTTGAAATACACCAATGCCAGATAACATTAGCCAAGTTATCATTTAACACTGATCTAGCTCTTCCCATATGATTAATATATGCCACAGCTGTGGTGTTATCAATCTGGAGTTGAACGTGTGAATCGGTCATTGTGGAGCAATATGCTTTTAACCCATAAAATGCCCCCAATAATTCCAGATAATTAATCCCAAGTGTGTGGAGAAGCAAGTCTTCTTGTTCAGTCCATCTACCCCCACAGCTAGACTCTGTGTCTGTAGCCCCCCCATCCGAGAGCGGTAACATCAGTCTGTAAGGTCACTGAAGGTTCGTCCACCAAAATGTGATTGGTGGCTTGACTAACATTAACAATCCACCACTGCAATTCTGCTAGAGCCGAGGTTGGTAACTGTATAACCCGATCAAAATGGCCTGCATTTCGGTTCAATGCTTGTTCTCTTGCTCTTTGCAAATGTTGATAATGCAAAGGTCCGAACTGTACTGCAGGAAAGGCTGCTACCAATTTCCCAATGACCTTGGCAACGTCTCAGATGGAGGGATAAAGGTTTTGTGAAAGGCAAATAAAGACATTAACAAGATCGACTACCTTGGCAGTTGGTAATGTCATATGAACTGAATCAATAAGAAAACCCAAAGACTTAATTTGTTGGGTTGGCTGTAACTTGGACTTAGTTGGATGGACCAAAAACCCCAATGATTCAAACACATTTTTGGTTGCTGCAACCGATTCCTCAGCTGACTCTGTAGTGTTGCTGACAATTAAGATATCATCTAAATAAGCCATGACAATGCGATTGTGGGCCCTCAACAGCCCCAGCACAGGTTTGACCAATGTAGTAAATAGGCTAGGTGCTGAACTTAATCCATTAGGCAATGCTTTATATTGCCACAGCTGTCCCATCCAATTAAATTTCAAGTACCTGCGATAATGAGCATGAATTGGCACCGAATAATATGCATCTTGCAAATCAATGGTGGCCATAAAACAACCCTGTGACATCAGCTGCTTTGCAGCAACGAATGTGTCCATTGTAAAATGCCTATAGAGAACTGCAGCATTTAATTGAGTGAGGTGCAGAATTACTCGACAACCACCATCTTTTGTAGGGCTGGGAAAAATATTAGACACAAATTGTTGAGGATGATGAATGGCTTTTTCAATCACACCTTTTCGGAATAAATTCTCAATCTCCATATTTACCTGCTCAGTCCCTGGAGCAGAAAACACCAACATGTTACTAGGCTTGTGCTGGTGAGGTGGATCTATCCCTGAGATAAACTCAATGGTAGAACCGGACACAGTATTTAGTATAAACATATCTGATGTTTATACAGCACCATTCAGTATAAAACAATTGTAATCTACCTCCAATAGGAGGTTGCACACCAGAATTCTTAACCTGAACACAAAGTCCCTGTACCTCTCCAGGTGGCTTGTAAGGCTGTTGTCTGGCCGTATTGGGTTGTAGGTAAACTGCCGTGGTGGATATCCTCGTTGCCACCCTGGTCTCCCCCTGCAGGGCCCAGCACCCGGACCCTATGGTTTTTGCCTCCTCGTCAATATCCCGAATTTGTTTCACGAGATCATTACCAAAGAGGAGGTCAGGCGTTTGGACATTGGTGGCCTTACAGAGTGCAGGCAAAACTTTTGATTCAGGGGTCAGCCTGATGGTGGGCCTGATGGCGATTTATCGAATACAATTCACCTCAAAGAAAGCGTTGCACATCATAGCCAACATGTCTTTTTGTAATTGAGTTAACACGGTCCCCTCGGACCATGGTGCCAAATGCAGTGATCGTACCATGGTGCCACCATCAGTTTGAGGATGTGTTGGTAACGTACCTCCTGACCCCTCATGGGAGTCATAGGTGCCCATATTGCTGGGTTCACCGTAGGCACTTTTAACGACGCACAGTTGACAGGTGTTTTGTATTTATTACTGGTCTCTTGGATGACCGATAGCTGTAGCTGGTGAGAAACTAAATAATTAATGATATTTGTAAGGTACACCTCCATTGCCTCACCAGTTCCCTCCGGAATAGCAAAGATCATCGCTATGTCCGGGACACCCGGAGCGTGGCTCTTGTGCTCTGGTGTTTGCACATAAGCAGGGACACCAGACTCAGGGTCAGCTGCATCCTGCCCCGCATCTCCCAATTGATAATCCAGGGAGGCATCCCCCAGTCCTATACCAGGCGCTGGAAGGACTCCCCTTGGCGGCATTGCATATAGTCCCCTTCATAAGGGCCCTGCTGCTCAGCAGCCTGGGGAAGTACTGGGGCCTTAGCCCCTTGTTGTATCAGAATCTGGAGCATATTCTCCATGTGCTGCATTCTGCCCCACAGTTATTTAGTATCTGGGGGAGAGTCACCAGCTTGATCAGACTCGTCTGATAATACTGGCCTGTTTGATTTTCGTTTAGCCTTCCTGTGGCTCTCAGCAGGCTCAGCCTGCTCAGTTTGAGGAACTATCCTAGAGGATTCGCTATTGACTTCAGCTGCCGGTGAAACGGCACCCTCGGAACCGAGTTGACCATATAACAATTACAGCACGGAGACAGCCCTCTGGCCCTTCCAGTCCGTGCCGACCATTTGGCTACCGGCACTCCAGACGTCCATATACCTATCCACTTTACATTTAAATGTTAAAATCGATCCCTCCACCACCTCTCTGGAGCTCATTCCACACAGCCACCACCCTCTGAGTAAAGAGTTTTGCCGCCCGTGTCATTCTAATTATGTCCTAATAATGTCATTTCTAATTATCTCCCGACCCGATCGAAAGTGCGAGTCGCCGCTGGACCCACGCTTTGAGCGAACCCTCCGTCCGGACCTATCCATGTCTAAAACTCCGACTGACTACTCGAGCCAGCTTTACGGAGTTAAATACCTTGCAGGGAAAGTTGTTTAAAAAACTTACCTGCATGTTCTACTTACTGCTGGTGGAGCTGTGCCCTCCAGCCCGTTCAGTGCGACATGCGTGGACGTAATGACGCGCATGCGCCTGGTGGGGCTTCTTCACGAAATCACTCACGTGACTCCAAAGTAAAATCCATTGTATTATTGATTATATATGTTGCGCCCGTTCTCCTTTATCTGTACATTGAGCGGCTTGCTTGCATTTACCGGATAGCACGCAACAAAAGCTTGTCCCTGTACCTCGCTACAGGTGGCAATAGTAAACTAAATCAATCTATTTAACTCCCACGGCTACCTGGACTACTCTTCCTCCCACCCTGCTTCCTGTAAGGCCTCCATCCCCTATTCCCAATTCCTCCATCTACGCCGCATCTGCTCCCAGGATGAGGTGTTCCACACCAGGGCATCACGAATGTCCTCATTCTTCAGAGAACGGGTATTCCCCTCCCCCACCATAGATGAGGCTCGCACCAGGGTCTCCTCCGTACCCCATAACACTGCGCTCTCTCCTCATTCCCCCACTCGCAACAAGGGCAGAGTCCCCCTGGTCGTTACCTTTCATCCTACCAGCCGGCGCATACAACACATAGTCCTCCGCCAGTTTCGCCACCTCCAACGTGACCCCACCACTCGCCACATCTTCCCATCTCCCCCTATGTCTGCCTTCCGCAAAGACCGCTCCCTCCACAACTCCCTTGTCAATTATTCCCTTCCCTCCCGCTCCACCCCTTCCCCGGGCACTTTCCCTTGCAACCGCAAGAGATGCTACACTTGTCGCTTACCCCCCCCCCCCCCCCCTCCATTCAAGGACCCAAGCAGTCGTTCCAGGTCTGACAGAGGTTCACCTGCACCGCCTCCAACCTCATCTACTGCATCCGCTGCTCTAGATGTCAACTGATGTATGTGGGCGAGACAAAGCGGAGGCTTGGTGATCGTTTCGCCGAACACCTCCGCTCGGTCCGCAATAACCAACACGACCTCCCGGTGGTTCAGCACTTCAACTCCCCCTCCCATTCCGTATCCGACCTCTCTGTCCTGGGCCTCCTCCACGGCCAGAGTGAGCAACATCGCAAATTGGAGGAACAGCACCTCATATTCTGCTTGGGGAGTCTGCATCCTCTTGGCATGAACATTGAATTCGCTCAATTCTGTTTACCCTTGCTGTCTCCGCCCCTTCCCACCCCTCCTCCTCCTTTTTCCTTTCTTCCCCCCGCCTCCCCCCACCCCCCACCAGTCTGAAGAAGGGTTTCGTCCCGAAACGTTGCCTATCTCCTTCGCTCCATAGATGCTGCTGCACCCGCTGAGTTTCTCCAGCATTTTGTGTACCCTCAATCTATTTACATGTATCTGTGAAGAAGACTGAGAATGTCATTGTTCGGATGGCGCTGCATGCAGCAACTAAACACTCTTGTCTTCATTCTACACTTGAAATTACCACAAGGACATTTAAACGGCATTTGGACAGGTACACGTGTAGGAAGGAACTGCAGATGCTGATTTAAACAAATAGACACAAAGTGCTGGAGTAACTCAGCAGGTCAGGCAGCATCTCTGGAGGGAAGGAATGGGTGACGTTTGGGGTCGAGAACCTTCTTCAGCCTGAAGGTCTGGTTAATTGGCTTGGTATAAGTGTAAATGGTCCCTAGCGTGTGTTAATGTGCGGGGATCGCTGGTCAGTGCGGACTCGGTGGGCCGAAGGGCCTGTTTCCGTGCTGTATCTCTAAACTGAACCCTGTCCGGCTGGCTGTGCTGGGTGGGGCGGAGTGCCGGGACACGGTGACATCCGACTCTGATCTCCACAAAGCCAATCACGTATCGAGCAGCGCCGCAGATGAATGGGCCTCTGGTGCTTGCAGTCGGTCCACAGACACAGAGAGGAAATTGGATGTTACTCTGGCTTTTTGTGTCTATCAGCGGCTTGGAGAGTGGGCTCGACAACGATCTACCCTGATCTAACGCTATTCCCACGCACACACAGTCCCACTGAGGCGACTCTTTAGACGACTGTCTTGGAGTCGTTTTTACTAGCATTCACCTTCGACTCTTTAGGCCTCGCGACAACCTACGACAACCTCAGACAGCAAAAATTGTTGCCACTGTCGCTTGTAGTCGCCCAAAAGATTGCCTAAGTGGGACAGGCCCTTCAGGCTGAAGCTCGGTGCATCCTGGAGGACAACCAGTGACCGCTGGAAGTAGGTACCAAGCGCTGGATAGAAACGGTGGAAGATAGTGGCCTTAAAATGGGGGTGGTTGGAGAAAGCAACCTCCTTGCCTGCTAGATTTTCACTTACTTTAACTGCAGGAAAAATGTTCCCGATGTTGGGGGAGTTCAGAACCAGGGGTCAGTTTAAGAATAAAGGGTAGGCCAGTTAGGACTGAGATGAGGACAAACTTTCTTCACCCAGAGAGCTGTGAATCTGTGGAATTCTCTGCTACAGAAGGCAGTGGAGGCCAATTCATTGGATGTTTTCAAGAGAGTTACATTTAGCTCTTGGGGCTAGCGGAATCAAGGGATATGGGGAAATATCAGGAAAGAGGTACTGATTTTAGATGAATAGGCATGATCATATTGAATGACAGTGCTGGTTCAAAAGGCCAAATGGCCTATTCCAGCACCTATTTTCTATGTTTCTATGCTTGAGTATATGGCAATAAAACTTGACCACTTGATTTTGATGCATTCTTGCATGGTGGAGGTATAATGTAGTCATAGAGTGATACAGTGTGAAGGCCCTTTGGCGCAACTTGCCCACACCCACCAACATGTCCCAGCTACGCTACCTGCTTTTGGTCCATATCCCTCCAATCCTGTCCTATCCATGTATCAGTCTAACTGTTTCTTAAATGTTGGGATGGTCCCTGCCTCAATTACCTCCTCTGGCAGCTTGTTCCATGCACCCACCATCCTTTGTGTGGAAAACGTTACCCCTTAAAAAGTTACCTCTTAAAATGACTTCAAACAAAATAAATCATACTTCAACAATGCAACTAAAACATGATTTTAATACATCAAATTTCAAAAAGTCCCTACCGTGGGAGGGGAGACATCTTCCGCCCCCACCCTCCCCCCACTCGGTTGCTCCACTCTCTCGCCGGGTACCCCCATGGTAAGTGATCAGTGATCGCTCAGCTCCCCACTTTCAAAAACACTCAGTGGTCCCAGAATCAGACAGAGAGCACTGCCAGATGTGAGCGGGGAATTGAAGCCAGTTGGCCATGATGTCTGGATCCCAATGCTCAGCGCTTCATGTTTCGGAGTTGACTAATGTTATTGATTTGTAATTAGCCTGATTTGTAATTAGTTGACGAAACCTTAATTTATTAATCCGGAATATCCAGGGGGATGGGATAAGTGTAATATTAAAATGACATGCAAGGTGTCAGGCTGTCTGTCACAACATACAGTCCTGATAACACATTATTTCCTTCAGTTAAATATTGGGAAGGTAGCACTATTGTCATTTGCCACTCAACTATTATGTTTGTTAACCTCACTGACTATTTCTAAACTCCCCCCCCCCCCCCCAAAATTCCTTTGACAGGTTGAATAGAAATGTCCCCAATCTTGTTATTTTATTAATTGAACACGTAGATGAACATCCTCAAGGAGTGTAATCGGATGGAAACTGATTCAGATGCGATGTTTAAGAGCTTGTTCAAAGAAGGGGCATATTTCAAAGGAGTGACAGAGAAACTTGCAGAGGAATGTGTGAGGAGGTTATTCTTTGTTTTTAGTTTAGCTTGAACCAGGACATCTGAAGATTCAAAGTTTAATATACCAATTGTGCTGATACTGACTCCATCCAACCACGTAATTAATATTTTTCTGATTTTTAAACTTCACTTGGATTTCAATCACTTCAATATAAAAGTAATTGGGAATGGGGAGCATTGGAACAAGAATTTGCCCTCAGTACATATTAACTGTAATATGATAATGTATGCATGTTGGTAGGTGCAATCGAAACAAAGATCTTTTTATCATTGTTGTGTTATGAATACCACAGAAAATATTATGTACGCTCAAGATCACATTTAATACAATAATATTGCTTAAATATATAGTTATTGGACTTTACATTTCGGAAAAGTCCCAGCTGATAGGAAGACAGCAAAATACTGAAAAAATATTGGGGGTGAAAATGACTTCAGGACAATTTGTTAGGAAAATGAAGGAATACTTATACAGCTGAGTGAGTATAATTTTATGGATGAGAAATTGTGTTCAACCAATTGATTACTTCTTTAACAAAGTAACTAGCATGTTAGATAACAAGGAAGCCAATGGATGTAGCAAATTTTGTTATTTGGTCCGTGAAGTGCTCCATAAAAGATTACCGCATTAGATAAGCACCTATGGACTTGAACGTAATAGGTTAAGTCCAGGGGGTCAGATCTGGGGCTTTATGTGTGGGCCAAATATATTGTCAGTGCAGAGGGGCTTGGAGCATGGCCAAGTGTGCATCCAGAGTCAAGGTCTGGAATAGTACTAGGTATGCAGTAAAAACTGGGACAATGGGAGTGTTCAGCACTGGGAACCTAAGCAGGTAAGCAGCTATGATCACAATAGAAAAAGGGGGTCAGGTGTAAGGCTGGAATGAGAGAAGGTATGCAACTGGAGTCAGGGTCAGCAGTAGCACCAGGTGTGCAGTGAGACGCAGGTTGGTCAAGTGTTTGATTATAATCTGATTTCCATACATGAATACACTAAGATCATTCATGTGCTGTACCTGTTGATAAAGCCTTGCTCTACTGTGGAATGTAATTAGGAAGGTAATTTAGCCTAACCTTATTCATAGCTAATCCAATTTAAAGCATAAATATTGCATTCCGGTGTAAATTAAAAGACTCGCTTTTACAATACAATAGATGTATAGATAGACTCGATACAGTATACAATACAAGAGATGTATTTTTATCAATCAGGCACCAATTGCACAATTTCAAGCTGAAAAATACAAAAGCTCCGTACCAATGGTATGGGGGACATCCCGCTCCAACGCCCATGCCCCTCGGTCGCTACACTCCCTCGGGCTTGGTCTCCCGCAATTTCTCACTCCCAACTCTCACCCAATGTTGGCAGGCCTAGTATACCCCACTTTGGGAACTCTGAGCTAGGGTATACTCCGATTCATCTCTACCCCATGGAGGACATTGGACAGTTGTCTAAGGAACCGATGTGTTACAAAGATGAGGACTATATCCTGCTCTCTGTAACTTCCACTTTGCTTTATCTGTTGTACTTGAGTTTGAACTAATTATATCTTTGAATGGTATATCTGATCTGCTTGTATAGCATGCAAAACTAAACTGGTCACAGTACCTCAGTACATGTGACAATAATAAACTTAAACCTTTGCGACATGCACTGTCCAGAATACATTCATCCCTAACTGAGGAACCTTAAAAGACTGCAGATGCCCGGGGGGAGGATTTGTACATGTTTCAGGCAGAATCCCTGCATCAAGGCCTGAGACGCCTGCCCCCCTCCCTCTCATCATACCTGCTGTCCCCACCCCCCTCACCCATCATACCATCTATCCTCTCCCCCTTTCCCTATCTCCTCCTCCCTACCCCTTCCTGCTCCATCAACCACTTCCCCCTTCCATCCCACTCTTCCCCTCCAAGCCCTATTCCATCCACCTCCTTACCCCTTCCTTTCCCCCTCACCTCTTGTACTTTCTTCTTGTATCTCGTCTCTTGCCCCTCGTCTCTTACTTCTCTCGCCCCTCCCACTCCTCCCCCCATCCATTCCACCCTTTTGCAGCTCCCCTCCACTCCTCCATTACTCTCTTCTCCTCCCCTCTCTCTCTCCTCCCCCCTCTCTCCTCCGCGTCCCGTTCTCCCCTCTCTCCTCTCCTTCTCCTCTCCCCCTCCCTCCCCTACCCATCTCCCCCCTATCCATTACCTCTCTCCCACTCCCTACTCTCCCCACCTCCCCTCCCATCTTCTCCCTCACTCTCTCATCCCCCCCTCTCACTTTCTCTCCCCTTTATCTCCTCTTCCTACTCTCCTCCTCTCCCCTCTCTCTCTCTCCTCTCCTCTCTTATCCCTCTCCTCACTCCCCCCCCGCCCCCCCTCTCCCTCACCTCTCTTTCCCCCTCCTCCTCTCCTCTCCTCCTCTCCCTCCTCTCCTTCCCCCCCTCCTCCTCTCTTCTCTCCCCTCTCATCCCTTCTCTCCCCTCCTCTCTCTCCCCTCTCCTCTCTCTCTCCCTCTCTTCCTCTCCTCTCTCTCTCCCCTCTCCCATCTCTTATCTCTCTCTCCCTCTCCCCTCTCTCTTCCCTCTCTCCCTCTCTCCCCTCTTCCTACATCCTCTCCCCTCTTTTCCTCCCCCCCTTCCCCGTCCCTGCCCCATCTCACCTTCCAGGGGTCGCGGTCCCTCTGGTCAGTGAAGTCGCGGCCGTAGATGGCGTTGAGGACCTGTACCTCGGACTCCTGGACGTCGGCGGGGCTGTCGGCCTCGGGCTCGGGCTCGGGCTCGCTCATGGCCGCGGGCAGCGCCTGGGCCCGGGCGGCGCGGCCTCGCCCGCTCCCGCTCCCGCTCCCCGGGCTGAGGGAGGCCCGGGCTGGAGTGGGCCTCCGGGCCTGCCGGGCCGTCCCCACTACTCGCTCCCCGCCCGCCCGCCCCCCCTTCCGGGTCAAGGCCGCCCGCTCTCTCCTCACCGGTTCAACTGTGTTTGATGAAGGCACAGTATCACCGGCACAGGTACGTTAGTCTAGAGTGTGCAGGAAGGAACTGCACAGCATGCTGCTGCTTCTCACTGAGTGAGGGTGGGCACAGAAATGCTGCACCTTTGGACGGAAGAATGAGGTGAAGCTACCCATTCCTTCCCCAAAGATGCTGCCTGTTTCCCTGCCATCAAGGCCAGAGACGCCTGCCCTGCTCCAGTCTCCCCTTTCTCCTCCCCTTCCCTTCCCATCAACCATCTAACCATCTATCCTCCTCCCTCCCCACCCCCTTACCACCCCTGCCTCCTTACCATCATCATCTCTCCTCCCCTCCTTACCCCCTCACCCAACAACCAATCAATCCTCTCCCCTATCCCTACCCCCTTCTCACATCATACCATCTATCCTCTCCCCCCTGTACACTACTACCCCCCACACTCATCATACCATCTATCCTCTCCCCCTGTCCCTGTCTCCCCCTCCTTAGCACCCCCTCACCCATCATACCATCTATCCTCTCTCCCTGCCCTATCTCCCCCTCCTTACCCCCTCACCCATCATACCATCTAATCCGCCTAAGCCCCCCTGTCCCTATCTCCCCCTCCTTACCCCCTCACCCATCATACCATCTATCCTCTCTCTCTCCCTGTCCCTATCTCCCCCTCCTTACCCCCCTCACCCATCATACCATCTATCCTCTCCCCCTGTCCCTGTCTCCCCCTCCTTACTCCCTCACCCATCATACCATCTATCCTCTCCCCCCTGTCCCTATCTCCCCCTTGTGAGATACCCTTTATGCTCACAATTAATACTCAAAGACTAAATCTTGGAAGCAAGAGATTTCTTTATTTTACGAGTCTGCAGACCGGGTGCCTATCCAAGTCCGAGACACACCGAAGCCAGAGCAATTATCCCCCTTTATACACAGAATCTTATCATTCAACCTCCCCTCCGGACCCTTCTCCCAATCAGGTCGGAGGTGCACAATCTGTAGGTACATCCCACCGTACATCCCCTCGCACCTCCCATATCATACATTGCATGTTTCAAACATGTTCATGGTAATGAGCAATTTCTTGACCACGGGTGTGTTGTAATATTCATTTATTCTATTAAGCATGCTCAGTTGCTCATGAACCTGGCCCATTTTACTCACCTCCTAGTGAACCCTCTCAGTTTTCCTATATCAGTTACTAAAGCTAAGCTATAGTGACAAGGGTCCCATCTATCACTCCCTCCACTGATAGGGATCTTTCTACATCACTCCTTCTAACCGCATACAATGCTATTCACTTCTTACTCAAGGACTCAAGGATGGGTCTGGCAACCATTCAGACACTGCTGGTCAGAATCCTCTCTCCACCCCTCTCTGTTTGAATTCTCTTTAAAACTCCTTTCTTTAATAGGGTTTAATCACTTATCCCTCACACACCCTCCTGCTCCATTAACCTCTTTCCCTCTCCCGTCCCACTCTTCCCCTCCAAGCCCTATTCCATCCACCTCCTTGACCCCTTCCTTTCCCCCTCGCCTTTTGTACCTCTTGTATCTCGTCTCTTGCCCCTCTCCCCTCTTGTCTACCCTCTCTCCTCTCTCTCTCCCCACTCCTCTCCTCTCCCCCTACCTGTTCTCACACCCCTTCCCCTCTTCTCCCCCCCCCCTCACCACTTCTCCTCCCCTCCCACCCTCCATTTCACCCCTAACGGTTCGCGGTCCTCTCTGTCTGTCACCTTGCTACGGGGGTCGCGGTCCTTCTGGATTCCCATCTGCTATATCTAACTTTCTTGAAAGTTGCAGTACGATCCCACAATAGAACAAGACATTCTCTTGCAGCGTGCAGCGACGAGCGGCAATACACGTAGATGGCGCTTGAGATCTGGTGGGCAGAGGTGCCTCCAAAAAAGTACTATTCACCGGCCTCCTGAATAGTACTATTTGGCACGGCCCATAGGTTTGTAAGGCCAAGGATATTTGTGGGGAATGCCTAGTTTGGTGTCGCGCCACTCCCCAAAATCAGTTTCAGTTCAAGATACGGCTGAAAGGCATTTTCGGAAAATCTTCCCCCCATGTCGGAGTTCCGCTCTATTACACTTGTAAACAAGTTCAATCGTCTCTCGATACGAAAGTCCCCTTACTGATCTGGATGACTAAACTATTGTGCCCCGGGCTATGAAAGTCGCGTGCAGAGTTCCTGCACTTGTACGCTGTCCGTGGCATCGCAACCCGATACATGACGCGAGCTGTACATGATTTCCCGACATAGTAAAATGCTATTTACAAAAAAGTCGTCGTCGTCGAGTGTCAGCGAGCAACATTCTGTCACACATCGCGTTTAGATAATAATAATATATAATAAGCAAAAACAAAAACAATAAATTCACAACCCCGATGGCAGTACAAAAAATACAAAGTCTTTAATGCAACCAAGTAAAAGATGGAACTGTGCGTGAAGCATCAACCATTTATTTACACGTCCTAATTTTAAACAAATCTTTCCACATTTTTATCAATTCCTGCCACACACACACATCCCAGGAACAATATGAGATGCCAGTTAACTGTCAACCCATTGGGAGGTGGGAGAAAACCAGAGCACTTGGTCACAGGAGGACATCTAAACTCCACGCTGGTTTACAAGAATGATTCCAGGAATGAGTGGGTTAGCATATGATGAGTGTTTGACAGCTCTGGGCCCCTACTCGCTGGAGTTTAGAAGGTTGAGGGGGGGGGGACCTCATTGAAACTTACAGAATAATGAAAGGCATAGATAGAGTGGATGTGGAAAGGATGTTTGCACTGGTCGGAGAGTCTCGGACCAGAGGTCATAGCCTCAGAATTAAAGAGCGCTCTTTAGGAAAGGAGGTGAGGAGGAACTCCTATAACTTGTGAATGTGATATGGGGAGAGGTTGGACAGGCTGGGTTTGTTTGGGGAGTAGGCAGGAAAATGGGATTAAAGGTTCAATAGTCTTTTTATTGTCACATGTATCAATTAAGTACAGTGATATGCGAATAACAATAACAGCCATCCGAACAAAAAAGGCAACAAGACACACAACTACATAAAAGTTAACATAAACATCCACCACAGTGGATTCCCCACATTCCTCACTGTGATGGAAGGCAAAAAAGTCCAACCTGTTTCCACTTTATTCTCCCCAGCTGTCGGGGCTGTCGAACCATCCCCCATCTGGGGACGATCAATGTTCCCTAAAGATGGCGGTCGAAGCCCCCGCATTGGGGCAAATCGAAACTCCCCCGTCAGACAATCGAAACTCCCGCGTCGGGGCAGTCTAAACTCCTACGCTAGGAGTTCCGAAGTCGGTGTCTGACAAGAGACCTGCGGGCTCCGAGATGTAAGACAAATTCTTGATTAGAACGGGTGATTCAAAGGTTATGGGGTGAAGTCAGGAAAATGGGATTAGGAGGCAGAGATCAGCCATGATTGAATATGAGCTCGATGGGCCGAATGGCCTAAATTGCTCCTATAACTTGTGAACTTGCACACCCAAGGTCAGACAGAACCTGAGTTCCTGGCACTGAGAAATAGATCTGGCAGCCCAAAATTGAACAACCATGAAATGTTGTGAATCAAAAGGGGCGTCAGAAATGCACATCACCACAATCAATCACGGGTTCTGACCTCCCCACTATCGAAGGAGTTTTACAGGAATGATTGGCAGCCTCAAAAAGGCACAGTCACACCATCAGAGCACCCACACCACCACTGGCCACACATATAGACCCACTCATGAATTCCCATTCTCACCCGGGAAGAAGGAACAGGCGCCCTAAAACTGTAAACATCCAGTTCAGGAACAGCTTCTTCCCTACAGAGCCTTCAGGATATTAAACACTAACTAACGACCTCCAATAAGAAGTAAGCCCATGACTACCATAATGACTTGGGGCAAATAGTTTTGTCTTTTTGCAAAACTAATATTGTGGGATCATGTCAGAAGCCCTCCTCGAGCGATCCCCGAAACGATGACAACGATGCACTCTGTAGACGCTTCGGGCCGACAAATTCTGTCAACAATGAAGCTCGCGTTGGAACCAATAACAGAGAACTATACGACATCTGACACAAACTATTAATTGTTTTGTTTTTTATGTGTATGAGTGTTGTTATAAATAAATATGTAAGGTTGATAGGGGTGGCTAAGAAGGCGTATAGTATGCTTGCCGTCATTGCTGGGGCATTAAATATAAAGTCAGGAAACATGAAGCAGTTTTCATAGGACTTTGGTTAGGCCTGCATTTGGAGACATGTGGATAGGAACAGAATTAGGCCATTCGGCCCCTCAAGTCTACTCTGACCATTCAATCATGCTGAATCCATCTCTTCCCTCCTAACCACATTCTCCTGCCTTCTCCCCATAACAGTGACACCAGTTCTAATCAAGAATCTATTGATTCGATCTCTGCTTTAAATATACCCATTTGACAAGCCTCCACAGCCTTCTGTGGCAAATAATTTCCACTAAAGAAATTCCTCCTTCATCTGCCCGAAAGGAATGTCCCTTAATTCAGAGCCAATGACCCTCTCTCTGGGTCCTAGACCTCCCACATGTGGAAATATCCTCTCCATATACCAACTCTATCCAAGCCTTTTGCTATTCGGTAATCGACTCAAAGGTCAGGCAGCAAATGAAGCAAAAATCTATTTTGCTGGATAGAGTTTCACACCACCCCTTGAAATGAAAAAAATGACTCATTTTATGTTGAAATATATTTTGAAAAAACACTCTTCTGTTTCATTTAACCTATTCACTAATTTGCCCCGTTTCACAGAAGACACACATAACCTCCAGATGCAGGAGCAGTTTCTTTCTATCAGTTTCTTCTTTCTTCCCAGTTGTTTATCACAGGCCTACTGAACAGTCTCCTCTCTCTCCTCACCTCTCTTCCCTCCTCCCCCTCTCAACTCCTCTCATCAGCTAGAGTGCGGGGATCCTGACGCCCCCCCTCCCTCCTCCCCTTAACCTCCTCCCCCTCCGCAAAACCCCCCTCCCTCCTCCCCCCCTCCCCTCCCCCCCTCCGATCAACCACATTGGTGACCTTTGAACATCTTTAAATCAAGCTTTTATCCGTTATATTGTTATATCTTTGCTTAAATGTTGTACCCTTTAATCCTTTAACTGTCACAGCTGATAGGGTTGCCAACTTTCCCCCCTTTCTTTCTCAGTATTACATGCATTCTGGTCGTCCTTCCCTGGATAAATATGGGGGGGGGGCTTTGGAGGGGGTGCAGAGGCGGTTTGCCAAATGCCACAGAGATGGTTGGGATAGACTTTGGATTGTTTTTTTCTCTGTAACAAAAAAAATCAGAGATGGGAGACTTTGAATCGAAGTACCTATATGAACAGTATATATTGATAGGCAAAGACAGAACCTTTCTCCCCTCCCAGGGATGAAATGTCCAACAACTAGAAGGGCAAAGCCAAATAGAACTTGAGGGCATAGCACTTATAAATTGTGAGGGTGGAAAGTTTAAATAACGGGTAAGTAATGATGCGGGGCAAAAGTAGTTACAAAACCGAGTCCTGGGGGCCTAGGAACGCATTGCCAGGGATGGTCATGCAGACAGATACCATAGTGGCATTTACGAGATGGAAGAGCACGTACCACAGGGATATGGCTCTTGAATCACAAGTAAAAGGAGTAGAATTAAAGGAGCCCATTATTTCGGCTCACTCTAATAACACCACGAGTGTCTACTTTACTAGTCTACTCTTTCCGCTTACCGCCATTTAGTCATGGCTGAATTTTGTCCTCCTAATTCCGTTTTTCCCTGCATTCTCCCCATTAACCCTTGAACACCCGTTCTAAACAAGAATTTTTCTATCTCTGCCTATCCAGGGTGGGGCACAAATGAAGGGGGGGGGGGGGGGGGGGGGGGGGGGGGGGGGGGGGGGGCTGGGGGGTGGGGGAGGGGGGGGGGGGGGGGGGGGGGGGGGGGCAAAATGTGTGAGAGAAGGAGAAGAGAGCTTTTGGGTTTGTAAGTAGTTACCTAAAATAGAAGAATCAATGTTTATGCTTGGTAGGACAGCCCAAGCAGAAATATGAGTGAGTTGCTGTTCCTCCAATTGGTGTGTGGCCTCACCCTCTCAGCACCCAAATGGACAGAGGCCCAGGAGGACAGAGAGGTTCAGTGTGAGAAAGGGAAAGGGGGGTTAAAATGTTTAAAACAACTGGTTGGGGGATTGGAAGCTGGCTGGTGCTGGCCTTCGCAGAGCGAACACAAGTGTTTGGTGGAGACAAAATTTGTTGGCTTCTGGGACACCGGGGGGACCCCAGAACCAAAGGCCGAGGACCCAACTGGAAGGTCCAGGCTTGCGCAGAAGGCTGTGGGAGTGGGCTTGCCCCGCTCATGGATCGAAGACCTATGGTTTTGCCAACTTTCCTATAAAAATTGCCCAACTTCTATTCCCAAATAAGGACAAAAGGTCAAAATACGGGACCAAATTTTCCCGAACGCAATATCGTTGACGCGACACCAGGCCGTGGCTGGGTTAATGACATGAGATGGCCCCGGGTGCTGTGGACTGCACCAAATCCCAGGCCAGGCGGGCCAGCGAGGAGTTTTTGCCCGGCACACATCGCGTGCCCGTGCCATAGACTGAGGATGGAACCTGACAGCAGGGAATCCAGATCAGCGAAGGTATGGGGGGAGCATCTGCTGGAGACCTACACAGCCTGGGGGTCGGCTGGAACCGGCGCCGCTCCAAGAGCTGAGCAACATGGCCCTACAGTGGTGGAGCATCAACGGACAACCGCTCTTGTGCCAACGGCCCAGCAAACGCTCAGGACAAACAGACATTCAAAAAATCAAGATTTCCTGCCTAACAACAAATGGGAGGGGGGGG
>CM069139.1:82846591-82901907 GCA_035221665.1 Okamejei kenojei
GTCGCTGGTTCGCTGGCGGGGCGTTCTCCTACGCCGATCATTTCCGTCTCCATCTCCATGCCGGCCTTTCCGATTCCCACCTAGTAAATTGTGTCGGGTAGGAGACCTCCCCGTCCCCCCTCAGCTCCAGAAAAGACCCAATGGGCAGGCACGGGAGAAGTGGCCAGCGAGTGACAGGACAAAGAACCAATATCCACTCACGCTGACTCTGCAAAAAATCGATCTGCGCAAACAGCACAGTTTTTAACATTTTTAAACCACGGCGAACTTTTACAATAGTTCCCCTACCACGATTGGATCGAAAGCTGTGCACATGCAGCACAGGAGAACAGTGATTGACTTGCAAAAAAAATCGTATCGTTACGCATACCGTTTTTTGCTCAAAGAGAAAGACCTCACAAACCCGAACAGCACAAGAACAGATTTTAGTTATTATAATTAATTACTCCTAGTGCCTAACACCCCTTACTCTATGTTCGGTAAAACACCGAGTCAAGCACTCACCCTAAAACTTTTATTTTTATAAATAATGACCAAATCCCTGTATCAATACCTAGCCACACACCCGGGAAACATCCTTTCTCTGCTTTTCCAAGCCCATCAGCCTCTTGCAAAGCATATACTTCGAAAAGTTTTACACAGTCCAAGCATTCCTCCGAGAAGAATCGACAACGAACTCTGGGTTACCTTTAAAGGCCTCAAACCCTGTGGCCTGATCACCTTGGGGCTGGTAAACCCCTACAAAACCAACACAGATAACGATAACATTAAAGTGTTATTGACCAGTCCCCCACCCAATTACAAAGCATCCCATTACAATGTTTCTACAGAAGCTTCTGGAAGAAGTCCATTGACCCAAGTAAATGCAACATTCTCCTGGTAAGTATAAACAATTCAAACAAGGCTTCACACTTCAGCCATCCTCAAGCCATAACATAAACACCATGCAACATTAATAACAAGTATTTACAATTCTTTCTGCAGCCACCACTCAAGTGCTAATGCCAGTTGAAAATGCCTGTGGGTTTCTCTGCAAAGTATACATTTATAACAATTGTGAGGACATCTGTCCCTCACCTTATATCAGATATTCACTCTAGGACCTTAGACTTCTTGCACCGACCTTGCAGCTCACAGCTTTGCACGAAATTGACCAAACAGTTTTGCAGATGCCCTGATCCTCCATTTTATAACATCTCTATTTTAGCCCAATTAAACATAGATGTGACGGTTCATGAATAGAATCAATAGAATAGAATGCCTTTATTGTCATTCAAACAGCTTGGGTTTGAATAAAATTGCATTATCTACAGTTTAAACACTCAAAAAAACCCCCAAGATCCACACTTAACACAGTTTGACCATAAACAATCCATCACAGTGAATATCCAACATCACCTTACAGTGATGGACGGCAAAAGTCTTATCTCTTCCCTTTGGTTCTTCTCCACTATCCACAGACCAACTGCAAGCATCGAGGCACTGGGGCTCACGATGTTAAAGTCCGCGCGGGCGATGAGTAAAGTTTAAGCCATGCGGGGCGAGGTTTAAGCCCCTTTAAAACCCGCGATTCCAACGGGAAGAATTGACGTTGCGGGAGCTCCGAAAAGCGGTCACCCACCAGGGAAGGTTAAAGTGATACGGTTGAAAGCCAAACGTAGGCAAATGTGACCAATATATACGTGGCATCTTGGTCAGCCATGGACAGTTGGGCAGAAGGGCCCTGTTTCCCATGTTGTAGCCTCAATCCCCCTGCCACAAGCACAACACTCCCTTGGGCTCAAGTGTTCAACCGTTTATTCCCTTCTGTGTTTATTCCAAAAATACAATGGCTCACATTTGTCTAATTTAAAGATGGACATTAAAAGCTTGTATAATTCACGCGGGTCAAGTCAAGCATCTCTGTGAAAAGGAATAGGTGACATTTCGTGTCCACAGCCTTCTTCAGACTGAGAGTTGGGAAATGGAAATGAGAGATATAGGCGGTGATGTAGAAGAGATCTAGAACAATGAATGAAAGATATACAAAAAAGTAACGATGATAAAGGAAACATCCATTCTTAGCTGTGGGCTAGGTGAAAACGGGTTACAGGCAATGAGACTCAACAAGACAACTTTGAAGTTTGGTATGGTCTTGGGAGGAGGAGGGATGGAGAGGGAGGGAATGCAAGAATTCACTTGAAGTTAGAGAAATCAATATTCATACTGGTTACTCCAGCTTTTTGTGTCAATCTTTATTAAACCAGCATATGCAGTTCCTTCCCCCTACACATTTATCTAAATTAGATTTCATTAAGCATTCCATGGCTCAGTTGCCCAGCTGATCAAGATCCCCGCATTCTATCTACAATCCCACCACTATTTTTAGTGCCATAAAAAAAACCATACGAAAATGTACTAATCATGTCTTGCACATTCTCAACCAAATTGCTGATATAGATGACAAATAGCAATAGGCCTGATACACTCTGCTATCCGTTATTCTTCGAATTTCTCCTTCTTTTAAAATCTTTTTATTAGCTTTTTTTCAAAAACAAAACAAAATAACAACAACAAATAATGATAAACTTAACAATGATATTGATACATAGGATCAAGGTTACATTAATAACATGGTATAACCTTAAATATGAGTCCAGTGTCAAAATACACATTGAATATAGACCTCCCGGTCTCTATGGAAATATAGTTAAGTGTTTAAAAGAAAACTTATATGTATAAAAACAAAAAGATTTATTTTTAAAAAGAGAAAAAAACGAAAAACAAAAAAACAAAAACCCCTGCTAAACTAGAAAAAAAAAGCAAAACAGAATCTGAGCTGCAAAAAATTTCACCAATTTAAGTCCCTGTTTGTCGTCAAGTCCGTTCCACCGTATAGAGGTAAAATAATTATTTATAACAGTTGGAGAGGGGACAATTTATGTCGTGTGAAAAAATTTTTCCTCAAGTCCTATCAAATTTTAACCAAGGTTTTCAACAATGTCACTCGCTTGAATTTGTAGTGGCTTGCAAAAGTTTTTCATACCCTTGAACCTTTCCACATTTTGTCACGTTACAAGCACAAATGAAAATGTATTTTATTGGGATTTTATGTGACAGACAAGTGGTGCATAAATGTGAAGTGGAAAGGAAAATGATACATGGTTTTCCAATAAAAAACTGAAAAGTGTGGTTGTGCAAAAGTATTCAGCCCCTCTTGGGTCAATACTTTGTAGAACCACCTTTCGCTGCAATTACAGCTGCAAGTCTTTTGGGGTATGTCTCTACCAGCTTTGCACATCTAGAGACTGGAATTTTTGCCCATTCTTCTTTGCAAAATAGCTCAAGCTCAGTCAGATTGGATGGAGAGCGTCTGTGAACAGCAATTTTCAAGTCTTGCCAGATATTCTCAATTCGATTTAGGTCTGGACTTTGACTAGGCCATTCTAACACATGAATATGCTTTGATCTAAACCATTCCATTGTAGCTCTGGCTGTATGTTTAGGGTCGTTGTCCTGCTGGAAGGTGAACCTCCGCCCCAGTCTCAAGTCTTTTGCAGACTCTAACAGGTTTTCCTCCAAGATTGCCCATGTATTTGGCTCCATCCATCTTCCCATCAACTCTGACCAGCTTCCCAGTCCCTGCTGAAGAAAAGCATCCCCACAGCATGATGCTGCCACCACCTAATGTTTCACAGTGGGGATGGTGTGTTCAGGGTGATGTGCAGTGTTAGTTTTCCGCCACACATAGCGTTTTCATTTAAGTCAAAAACTTCAATTTTGGTCTCATCAGACCAGAGCACATGTTTGCTGTGTCCCCCCACATGGCTTGTGGCAAACTGCAAACGGGACTTCTTATGGCTTTGTTTTAACAATGGCTTTCTTCTTGCCACTCTTCCATAAAAAACCCGATTTGTGGAGTGCACGACTAATAACTAATCACTGTCCCGTGGACAGATTCTCCCTCCTGAGATGTGGATCTCTGCAGCTCCTCCAGAGTTACCATGGGCCTCTTGGCTGCTTCTCTGATCAATGCTCTCCTTGCCCGGCCTGTCAGTTTAGGTGGAAGGCCATGTCTTTGGTAGGTTTGCAGTCGTGCCATACTCTTTCCATTTTCGGATGATGGATTGAACAGTTCTCCGTGAGATGTTCAAAGCTTGGGATATTTTATTATAACCTAAATCCTGCTTTAAACTTCTCCACAAACTTTATCCCTGACCTGTCTGGTCTGTTCCTTGGGCTTCACAATGCCCAAGGAACATTGTTTGTTCTCTAACAAACCTCTGAGGCCTTCACAGAACAGCTGTATTTATACTGAGATTTAGATTACACACAAATGGACTCTATTACTAATTAGGTGACTTCTGAAGGCAATTGGTTTGCACTGGATTTTATTTAGGGGGTATCAGAGTAAAGGGGGCTGGATACTTTTGCACGCCACACATTTCAGTTTTTATTTGTAAAAAAATTTGAAAACCATGTATCATTTTCCTTCCACTTCACCATTTATGCGCCACTTTGTGTTGGTCTATCATATAAAACCCCAATAAAATACATTTTACGTTTGTGGTTGTAACGTGACAAAGTGTGGAACAGTTTAAAGGGGTATGAAAAACTTTTGCAAGCCACTGTAGAAGATTGAGGGGGGATCTTATAGAGACTTACAAAATTCTTAAGGGGTTGGACAGGCTAGATGCAGAAAGATTGTTCCCGAAGTCCAGAACAAGGGGTACAGTTTAAGGATAAGGAGGAAGTCTTTTAGGACCGAGATGAGAAAAATCATTTTTCACACAGAGAGTGGTGAATCTGTGGATTTCTCTGCCACAGAAGGTAGTTGAGGCCAGTTCATTGGCTATATTTAAGAGGGAGTTAGATGTGGCCCTTGTGGCTAAATGGGGATCTGGGGGTATGGAGAGAAGGCAGGTACAGGATACTGAGTTGGATGATCAGCCATGATCATATTGAATGGCGGTGCAGGCTCGAAGGGCCGAATTGCCTACTCCTGCGCCTATTTTCTATGTTTCTATGTCACTCCTGATTTTTTCTAAATTTAAACATGATATAGTTTTCAGAATACCACTGGAGTGTGGTCGGAGGGTTGGAGTCTTTCCATTTAAATAAAATAGATCTTCTGGCAATTAAGGTGGTAAAAGCAATCAGCCGATGGGCAGAACGGGACAAATGAGTAGAATCAAACATTGGTCGCCCCAAAAATGCAGTAATAGGATGAGGTTGTAAATCAATACCTAAAACTACAGAAATAGTATCAAAAATGTATTTCCAATATTTTTCCAAAAGTGGGCAGGACCAAAAAACATATGGGTCAGTGAGGCCACTTCAGAATTACATCTGTCACAGGTCGGATTTATATGACCATAAAAATGAGCTAACTTATCTTTTGACATATGAGCTCTGTGAACCACCTTGAAATGTGTATCAGAGTATGTCTTACTCACGTTGAAGAAGTATCAACTAATTGAAGAATCCTCTCCCATTTCTCTATAGGTAGAGACTTTTGGAGTTCTCTTTCCCAGACCTTTTCTCTTCAGATATAGCAGCCATAGAGCTATGGCCTCAGCAGTCTAGACTCCAGTAGAAGACCATGGTCACCAATCAGCTGACCTAGACTCTCACAATCTACTGATTTCCCACGTGGTAGACAAAGAAGATCCAGTGATGGTGCTCCCCTGTCATGTTCGTAAGTGATAGGAGCAGAATTAGGCCATTCAGGCCCATCAAGTCTATTCCACCATTCAATCATGGCTGATCTATCATTCCCTCGAAACCAAGGATTCCCAACCTGGGGTAAATTTCACCTACCCAGGGGGTAAATTTCACCTAGCCAGGGGGTAAATTTCACCGACCCAGGGGTTAAATTTCACCTACCCAGTGGGGTAAATTTCACCAACCAGGGGGTAAATTTGTTGATTCTGGATTTGTACATATTTTTTCTCATTGACTGACTGTGTTTGGTTCTGGTATACCGGTATCTGTTCATCATTAGTTGTTCATAAATAAGTGAAATAACATTGCTAGGTGCTATTTTACTTCGGAGTCACGTGAGTGATTCCGTGAAGAAGCCCCGGCCAGTCCGCATGCAAGCCATTACGTCAGACACCTGGCGCAACGACGGGCTGGCAGGGCGCAGCTCCATCAGCGGTAAGTTAAAAATTCGCAGGTACGTTTTTTTTAAAAACTTACTGTGGTCGTTTTCTTGAGGTCTGTAGGGCTGGTTTACGGGAGCCAGCAGGACCATGGAGAAGGCGCTGAAGGGAAGGGTCGTGACGCGCCGCGCCGGGGAAGTCAGCTGAAAAAGACAGCGGGGGGTGCGGTCAGCGGGGCGGGCGCCCATTTCACCTTCGGAGCCGCCGGCAGTTCAGCTATTCCGGTGCCAATTCAAAGCACCATGGCTACTCCTGTAGGGAGGAAAGCCACGAAAAAATCAGTAAGGCCCGTGGACTCTGATGATGAGTCAGGCCAGGAGGGTTCTCCTCTCACTATGAGGGACGTCTGGGGATGTCTAGATAAGATGGAGCACCTAATGGAAAGGATGCTCCATCGCAATATATTCCAGGAGGAATTGTATATCCGTTGTTCACCCCATGGGCCCGTGGCAGCAGCCCCTACTAGAGGACTGTACAGGGAAGATCTGCTCGTGAAAAAGAGCCTTATATCCACGGGTCTTCTTGTGGGCCCATGGCAGCAGCACCTTTAGAAGGGCTGCATGATGTCTCCCTCATGGAGGAGGTGAGCGTACCAGGGCGGTTTTGTTCTGACCCTGAGGTTGGAGGTATTGCGGAGGAGCATACCCCAAGGCACGAGAGTCAAGCTCCAGACGTGCCAGATATTGCGTGTAAATTCGCCATACCAACAGGAACTGGTGAGCCAATGGAAGATAACCTGGCGAGAAACATTAATTATATGGCTTCCCATCAGTTACAGGAGTTAACGATGGAGGAGACGGCAAAAAGGTATGAGACACCTGTCAACTGTGTCTCAATCAAAGCGCCCACTGTTAACACGGCCATCGAGGGGCAAATGGGTGTAAGCATGAGAGCATAAGAGTTAAGGCTGCACAAGGTCTTAAAACTGGTTGGGTCAGGCATTACGGCCTTTGGAACATCAGTCAAAGGGGCGCCCCTATCTAATAATACACAGCAGGATGTTTTGGCACTTTTGTGCAATGCGCACTTCAAAATAAATTGCCTTTGAAAAAATGCAATAAGACCAACTCTAAATCCAAAGTTTGCAGGGTTGTGCAGAACAACTAAGGTGCAGCCGCCAAACCTGTTGTTTGGTGAGAATCTGTCAAAACAGGTCAAAGAACTGGATGACGAGGCAAAGACGGTCGGCCTCATTAAAGCACAACCGAAAGCATATTGTCTGGAAATATTATAATTTGGTTTGGGAATTGCTCTGCCCAGGACAGGAAGGCTCTGCAGAGAGTCGTGCGTTCTACTGAACGCACTATGGGAACTTCTCTCGCCCCTCTGCAGGAACTATACATCAGGAGGTGCAACTCCAGAGCCAATAAGATAATGGGAGACCCCTTCCACCCCTGCAACGGACTGTTCCAGCTGCTACGGTCAGGCAAACGCCTCCGTTGCCATGCTGTGAGAACGGAGAGGATGAGAAGGAGTTTCTTCCCAGAGGCCATTCGGACTGTAAACTCCTATCTCACCAGGGACTAACTTTACTAACTTTACTGTACCACAATATCGCCCACAATATTTAATATGGAAAAGAACATGTGATTCTGTTCCATTCTGTTTGTAGTTTGTTGGTTGTTTGTTATTTGTTTTTGCACGAAGTCCCACAGGCACTGCCATTTTTCATTTCACTGCACTGCACATCCCCCATATGTGTATGTGACGAATAAACTTGACTTGACTTGACTTGACTTGACTTGACTACCAAAGTTTGTTTCATGGGAGCCGGATTCAGGGGCAGTAGCAGTAGATGTATTCTCGCTACATTGGGGTGGTATGTTCTTTTACGCTTTTCCCCCATTCTGTCTCATCAATCGATGTCTCATTAAGATTGAGCAGGACTCTGCTTCAGGCGTTTTGGTAGTCCCCGACTGGCCTACACAACCATGGTTCCCACTAGTTCTGAGACTGATCACACAGCCTTTTATGGTTATCTCCAAATGCAGCAACCTGTTGGTTCACCCTGTGACAGGAGAGAGTCATCCTTTACATGATCGTATTAATCTTTTTTTGATGAATATTTTTTATTAATTGTAAATACATATTAATAGAAAATACTTCATACATACATTCGTAATATTATTAATATTAACATTTAAGACATTTATATTTCTATACATTTTTTTTAATAAGTAAGAAAAGATAGAGAAAAATAATATAGAGATAAAAAATCGAAAATAAAGAAGTGAATGGAGTATTAAAAAGTTATCCATCGTTGGAGATATATCCATGATTTGTTATACGTATTTTTTCATCTATTCCATTATTCAGGTTTCAGTCAGGCTCTCGCATCGAGCCATTTTGACCATTTAAATATTCAATGTATGGAGACCATATTCCTCTGAAAAGGTCCAACCTGTCCATTAGGACGAGCCTCAATCTTTCAAGATGGAGTGTCTCCGACATTCCTGTAATCCACATTTTGATTGTGGGGGATGTAGGACCTTTCCAGAATTTTAATATTAATTTTTTCCCAATTATTAAACTATAATCAATAAAAATTCTTGGATTCGTTGTTATTAATTGATCTGTTTCCAGTATTCCCAGTATTATTAACTTTGAGTCAGGAGTCAGATTCATATTAACAACATTCGAAATAATCCTAAATATTTATATCCAAAATGTTGTAATTTTTACACAATTTGTAAATGAGTGTGTCAAGTTAGCTTCTAAGTGCTGACATTTATCACATATGGCAGATACATTTGAAAAAATATTATGTAGTTTGGATTTTGAGTAATGTAGTCTATGTAATATTTTAAATTGTATAAGAGAGTGTCTAGCATTTAACGAACAGTGGTGTATGTGTTGTAAACTTTCATCCCATACTTCTGGTCTAATAATTTGACCTAATTCGTATTCCCATGATTGTCTATATATTTCTGTCAATGGGATGTCATTTTTCCAATAGGATATTATAAATGTATGATATCAATTTTTTCTGTGTTCGGCAATGTTTATTTAGACATTCATCTAAAATTTCTGTCTTTCTATTTCTAATTTCCTGTGTGTTTGCTTTTACATAGTCTCTAATTTGTAAGTATCTAAAATAATCTTTTGAATATAATCCATAAATTTGTTGTAATTCTTGAAATGAAAGGAAAGAATTTTCCCTGTAGAGATCTCTCGTCTTATTAATTCCCTTATTTTTCCATTGTAAAAAGCCTTTATCCATCATTGAAGGTTTAAATGTAACATTATTTACAATGGTAAGGGCTAGTGGTATAGATTCCAATTTTACTTCGGAGTCACGTGAGTGACTACGTGAAGAACCCCGCCTGGCGCTGGAAACGGCATTACGTCGACGCTTACGGCAGAAGCAGGAGCTGCACAGACAGCTCCTCGACAGCGGTAGGTTCGGAACCGGCAGGTAAGTGTAGTTGAAAAAAATTTTTTTTTTTTTTAGGAAGTCTGCAAAACTCCGTGCCTGGTGGATTGAACCAGGATTTTAAAGGTTTTAAAAACAAAGTAAAAGTTCTAAATTTGAACAGAAATACTCTGTTAAAAACAACAGAGTTTTTTGAAAAGAACTTCCCAGGGGAATACCCAGCGATCGGGACGAGAGATTAATTACGGGGCCGGTTCCGATACTGGTACCGTTAAAAATATGGTAGAGAGGTTAAAATGCTCCACAATCTTTTGGCAGGAAATTTTAAAAGTCAGAAAGGCTGTAATTTAAAAAAGTTAATACATTTCGCGATATGGAGAAAGTACTCCAAAATATAAAAAAGAGACAAGGGTCACAGTACCCAAACAGTTCCCCAAAAAAGACCCTGAGGGGCTTGAATATACAAAATAATGACTATGTGCCAAATTGAGAATTTGAAACTCTGGACCCTGGATTAGGGTGGAGGAAGTCTCTTTGGATATAATTCCAAGTGGATCAGGGCTGCAACAGACAGACCCTGCAAGTGGTGATGTGAATTATGAATGCACACCACAAATAAAAAAGAGAGGCCAGATGTGCCTGAGATAGCAAAAGATTTTGCTATATCTAAAGGAAGTGGTGAGGCTATGGAAGAAAACCTAGCTGCCAACATTAATTATATGGTATCTCACCAACTTCAAGATTACGATAAACTTTTTATGTTTTTATTAAAATATCAACGGTAAATCCGTTTATAATATCCATGTCTCAAATAATATGAGATATAAGAAATACAATTTCAAAGTATTTCAAAATGGTGCAAATAAGTAATACTTTCAAAATAAAATAAATCAGTTGTGGAGCTCAATGGGAAAGAAATATATATAATTTACCAAATCTGCACTATAGGTTCGCAGATCAATACAAATCAGGATATATTAAACTCCTGATTATTATAGAATAAACGTGCCTTATGATAAATCAAAGATATTAATTACAAAAGAACAGACTACTGATCTTTAAACTTTGGGGAGAAAAAACTATGATCCAATGAAAAATTTGATAATGGATCAAAACAAAGGCAAAGATCTTTTAACTTGCGGTGAAAAAACTATGATCCAATGAAAGATTTGATAATGAATCAAAACAAAGGCAGAAGTGGTATAATCCAAACATAGCCTTATCTAAACCTATATAATTGGGGGAAAGAAGGCTTGAAGTACGTTGAAGAGGTGCAAACATCTGGTTACAAAATAAGTTCATGAAATCTCCAATTATGGGGGATTACAGGTGTATTATGATTGTTAACTTAATATAACTAAGGAAGGATTGGTTCACCTGTATAAGAAAACTTTAAAATTTGATTTCAGGTTTGCACTCAAAAGTAATTTTTAATAAGAAGGGGTACGTACATGTATATTATAAAATTACCTCAGTGTAAAGATTTCATGGTATAAACCATACAAAACATCATTATATTTACACTTTCACAGTGTAAGAAAATGGAAACATCTAGAACATGGAAAAACTGTTGTGATTAACAAAGTGTTAATCAATATTACAGGTGCTTGAAATTAATTAAAGTGGGTCAAGCTGTGCAAGTTAAAACATTGTCCAAACAATCAATCAGTTCAAGGCTGTTAAACCGAACACTGAAGGAACAATTATACTGATAAAAGATCAGCACTTGCACTAATGAGGTCATGGTCATGGGTTATCTCGATTATATTTAAATTGGAAGAGATAAGAGCAGCTGCAAATTAGTGCCTGCAATTACAAACCTGGTGGGTGGTAAGGACCTGACCCTTTACATAAAGCATATGCTTAGGCATTAATAAAATATTTATAAATTATTATTCTGAATTTAGAAATAATTCAAGCACCATAAGAGAGGGGGAAAATTGTTCCATGATACAAATATGTCTAATTGTTGTTGACATACTTTGTCCCTCCATTAGGTTAGGTAAAAAGTAAATAAAGTTCCAAAAGAAGGAATACAGAAGCTTATAAGAATATGTATGCCTTGTGAAGAGGCTTATGCAAAATATCAAATGATACGTTATCATTATTAAAGTAATGTAAAAAAGGTTCATAAGCTGCTTCAACTATAAGATTAACAGCTGTTGCAAACTGAAGCAAGTGTTACAGATGATGTACAGCTTCTGTGAATGTTTGGGTAAAGATAAGAATATTATCTATTCTTATAACAATAATTGATATGTCTCTTGTTCGGACTGCAGACAATAATACCAGGCGAACATAAATGGTTTGTCCTAAGAAATTTTCCAAACATTCGTATTAATTGTTGAAGTATAAGGAGTTATGGATTAAAAAGATCGATTGTTTTATTATGGAACTGTCCATGTCGTATCAAGATGAACAATACCACGGCTGTGGCATATGTTAACAATGGTATCGGAGACAACAAATTTGGGAGAAAAACATATTGTCATTTTTTGCATTACTTACGATTAATCTGGTTGTATACAAATTAAATCACTGATCTTTCAAATGTTTCTTGTGGGTCACAAGATAAGTCAAATAACAATCATGGGATTATCTAAGTAAACAGATGTGGCATATTTTAAAGTTTAGTCCACCTGTTTATCTCTAAGGAAGAGACAATGGTATCGGAAGACAACAAATTTGGGAGAAAAAACATATTGTCATTAATATGGATTACTTACGATTAATCTGATTGCATACAGATTAAATCACCGATCTTTTCGAATATTTCTTGTGAGTAAACCAAGAACAGTGAAGGTGGATGCTTTTCTCCCAATTACATGAGGAAAAGATTTCTTTGTGTTCCTCATTTTTGTTTAATAGGGCAGTGTCTGATGAAAAATGTAGCGGGACACTGCCAGAAGCATTTTTGGTGGCCTAATACGGGTCCTTTATGGGTTTCATAAATATTGTGTGATTTTGAACTGCTAGTGATGATTCATAGTGGCAGCAATTTATTGAAGTCAAAAAAAGGGGTCTCGACCTAGGTCGTTGCCTGTCTCCCTTCGCTCTTTGGATTTGACTATCTGCAGGTTGACCAGACCATCACAACAGCTGATGGTCAAAGAAGTCTATGAATGTTAACCAATATAAACAACATATCAATAAAATAATTATGTATAAAGAAGTGTTATACCTGCAATTTGCAGAAATAAGTCTAAAAAACAATATTTTGTTATAAGAAATTGGAGGTCTGTATATACAGTAAAGTTATTTTATCATATTAGATATATGTGAATTCCTTGTGGATTGCATTTTCTAAGTATCTAATTGATAGAGCCAATAATAGGGCTCAGAGTTTTACCGTCTTATAAACGGACAATATATTAACCAAGAAGTTATCAGATGCATTCATAATATCCCGATATGGAAAGGGATATATATGTAAATGTTAATAAATATATATATATATTATATATATATGTGTGTGTGTGTGTGTGTTATATATATATATATATATATAATATATATATATATATATATATATATATATATATATATATATATATATATATATATATATATATATATATATATATATATATATATATATATAATATATATATATATATATATATATATATATATAAATATATATATATGAGATATATATATGTGTATATATATATGATATATATATGTGTATATGTATATATAATCTGTCCAAAATTGTAAAAAAAAAAAAAAATATATAAAGGCAGGAGATAAATAATCTTGAATTGCCTTAAGAAATGGACTCTAACTCTATCTATGATTCAAAAAACTTAAACATTGAAAATAATAATGCTGATAACTTTAGTATCAATATAAGAGTGCAAACATTGCAAATGTTACGTTATAATTGCATGTGGATACAGATTGCATTATCATATATGTTTATGAATCTACCAAACAAAGCACACCAAGAAGACCTGAAACCAAGGTAAACCTAATAAGCATATCCTGCCGGCTTTAAGTTGTGTGTGTGTGTGTGTGAACATTGATGAAAATGTTGCAGTAGGTAAGAGTCTGTGGCAATGAGACTGCTTATTACACACAAAAAAACCACATTGGGGTTCAGTAAAAACTGATGGTTATAGAGGAATGTATTTCTAGATGGGTTAGAAATTGGATACATTCAGTAGGAACTAGACACTGAAAGGTGGAAAATCACTCTGTTAATGAGGAAAATACATTCACAGGAATGGCACGGGATGAGCCACTCGAGCAAAGATGCAAGGCCGCAGGAGGCTGTAGATTACTGTTAAAGTAAAAAGGAGCCAGTCATGGTGTCAGATTTAGACACGCAATGTTTGGTTCTCTATAATTGTTGCTTTGTCATGCCATAAAAATATATATATCAATTGGTATTTGTGATAAACTTGCCTTTCAATGGAAAGAGCATTACTTCCATTTTTATAATGTGAAATATTTATCACATAACTTGAGGCAATGTTTGGGGGAAAATGTGTTATTCGCTCGTTATTGTGTTAAATGAGCCGTACTGTCGTATGGAATAAATTCTACGACACGAAAAAACACAGAAAGCTTCAAACTCTTCACGTAGTCACTCACGTGACTCCGAAGTAAAATAGTAAGATTAAACGAGAACTTACCAGTTCGAAGTTTGATCGTTATTTTATGAGGAGTAACGATGAGGGATTACGTGCCCTCCACTCCCCACCCTCATAAAATAAATGATCATCTGGTAGTTCTAAATCTATGATGAGCCTTACTATCTTACTCCGGCTATTTGTGTTCTGTGTTTTTCATGCCGCTGCTTTGAAGTATGCCGTTCCAGCGCCAGGCGGGGTTCTTCACGTAATCCCTCATCGTTACTCCTCATAAAATAACGATCAAACTTCGAACTGGTAAGTTCTTGTTTAATCTTACTATTTTAATGTTTTCTTTATTTGTTTCCAGATACGTATTCCACTTTCTATTTTAGGGTCTTCACTATAGGTTTTCTTACCTAAATTAATATTGGCAAATATTATCGAACTAATTTCAAAAGGCGAACAATCTTCTTTTTCCATTTTTAACCAAATTGGTTGCTTATCTGTCTCTACTAACCAAAAATTCATATTTTTAATATTAACTGCCCAGTAAAAATTACAGTAATAAAACATAAAGTTTGGTAGTGCTAAACCTCCATTTATTTTTGATTTACATAAATGTTTTTTTATTTATTCTGTGCTTCTTATCATCCCAGATAAAGTTGGTAACTAAAGAGTCCACCTTCCTAAAGAAATATTTAGGAAGATATATCGGAATTAATTGGAAAAGATATACTAATTGCGGAAGAAAAATCATTTTTATTACATTAATTTTACCTAGCATTGAGATGGGTAGAGTTTTCCAATATAAAATTTTCTTATTTAATTTATTCAATAAGAGTGGGAAGTTGGATTTAAATAAAGAATCGAATCTTTTTGTTACATAAATTCCAAGATATTTAATTTTTTCGTTTGTTATCTTAAAAGAAACGTCATCAGGCCTGCGACCGTAATGTCAACACAGCGCAGCCCACCACCGGAGAAATCCAGGCTCCGATTTTTTTTAAAAATGGCTGAACAGGAACAAGGCCCAACTGAAGCCTCGGCCTCAGGTCCCTTGAAGATGTGTTCAAAAAATCGAGAAAAAAATCGGAACTGGAAGAACTTAAAAAAAATTTTGTGCAAGAAATGGCAGAATTGAAGAAAGAAATTAAGTCTGAATTAAAGGTGGAATTGGAAAAAATGAACTTTATGGAAGAAATGAACAAAATAAAGATTGAGATGAAGGAGTTAAAATCTGAAATTAATCTCTCGGCCACGGATTTATCAGAAATGATCCGAAAGAAAATTACTGAAGTTGTGACCGAAAAATTCGCAAGTATAATGGAAGAGCTGCATGAAAAAATTGAAAAAAAGGTGGAAAAAGAAATGGAACCAGTGCTGGAAGAAATTGTGTTACAATCAACAACCATAAAAGACCTTGAGGTAACAGTCCAAACAAATACTCAGACTATGAAAACTATCGTCAAAGAAAGTCAACGACTATCTGACTTACTGGCCAAAGTTACTGATAAGTGTACTGAGTTGGAAGGACGCCAGAGAAGGCAGAATCTAAGGATCGTGGGTATTCGAGAAGGGAGAGAAAAGAATCAAGATACCCGAGAATTTACTGCAAACTTACTACAAAAAGTTCTATCTCTGGAAGAAAAACCTTTGATAGCCCGAGCACATAGAGTTATGAGACGTTATACAAAGCACGATGCTCCTCCAAGACAAATGATAGTCAAAGTCCAATATGATTATGTTTTGGAAGATATGATGAAATAAAGTGGTAAAAAGCAGAAATCTTAAATATGAAGAAGACTCAATCAGTATCTACCGAGACTATCCAGCAGAGGTCTCTAAGAAACGGAATGCATTTAATGAAACCAAAAGAATCCTGAGGCAAGTGAAGAATCTGAAGTATACTTTGAGATACCCAGCAACACTGAGAGTTACTTACAATCAGGAAGAGCATTACTTCAAAAACCCAGAAGACGCATTGAAATTTGCCCAAAGGATTAAGGACAGCGAAGAAGATTGAATGAAACCTTCATAGTTGAATTAAAGGAACAATTAAACTGTATTTTCAAGATTGGTTGAAGATTATAATAAACTATGGACTTGTTTCATCTAAAGAAGACGGAGAAGGAGACGGATGGGAGAATCGAGGAGATTTGGATTGGAAAGACTGTTCCATGAATACTAATATTTAGAATAGTAATACTACTAACCTAATAATTAACATATATTAACATACATAAACATATATTAAATTTAACACACTGGTATCGTTAATAATTAGAGCTAGTAATTGTTGATTATTGATTATTGATAGTTGATTATTGATTAATAATTAATAATTAATTATAACCGACTAACCTAGAATTAAGTAAATAGTAAATATAAATATATATCTTATTTTAACTTTAGACTTTTTTTTTCTTTATTATATGTTTATATTATTATAATTTTCTATTAAGCACTACGTATATATATCATTATACCTGACTATGAACTTTTTATATATCATAGTTTAATATCCCCGGTTTAAATAATAATCTCCTTTTTTTTGTAATATTAATTTTACTGAATCATGGAGATGGATAACATTTAACATTCAATACGGAAGTCCTTAGACTGCTAGCCATGTTAGTATGGCTAACACTAAACTACACACACACTAGATGTAGTTTTTTATTTCTTTGAGCACTTTACTAATCTCTTAATCTATCCCTTTTTTACTACTATTTCTGATTATTATTATTATTATTATTACTTTATATCTGAGTGGAATCATCAATTAATACAAAGGAGATATATATATGAGAGAAAATCAAGAGTCTTGAAATTCGTCTATTCAGGGTTCAGGTGTAAGGTCTGGTATGTCGAACTGTACCATTTGCTCTAGTGTACATCCTTTTAGATAAATGATGCAAGACCTACATACAAATATGGGGAATGGAGGAATAACGTTTTGTATCTGGAATGTTAAAGGTATTAATGAACCAATTAAGAGGGGTAAGGGTACACAAAAAGCTGGAGAAACTCAGCGGGTGCAGCAGCATCTAAGGAGCGAAGGAGATAGGCGACGTTTCGGGTCGAGACCCATCTTCAGACTGAGGGGTAAGGTATTAGCACATTTAAAAGCACTTAAAATAGATGTCGCGTTTATCCAAGAGACACACTTGAAAAAAAGAGCCAGAACATAGACTAAAAAGCCAAATGGATTGATAAAGTATATCACTCTTCTTTTACACACAAGTCTAGAGGTGCAGCAATATTAATCCGTAAAGGTACTGCATTTAAACATACTTCAATAATAACAGATAGTGACGGTAGATATATTATTGTAATAGGAGAATTATATACACAAAAAGTGATTTTTGTTAATGTATATGGCCCAAATTTTGATAGCCCGCGATTAAAAAAAATTTTTTTTAATACAATCCCTGAATTATCACAACATAATCTAATAATTGGAGGAGATTTAAATTGCACACTTGACCCTTATTTGGATAGATCATCAAAACAACGAAAACTTAAATCACACTCCAGTGAGTTAATAAATACATATATAGACACCAGTAATATTAAAGATGTATGGAGATTGCAAAATCCAACAGGACGAGAATACTCATTTTACTCAGCCGTGCATAAAACTTATTCAAGAATAGATTATTTTCTGGTAGATTTAAAACTTATTCCACTTACGTATAAGTCAAAAATATCATAATATTATAATTTCAGATCACGCATCCTTAACTTTTAAGATGAAAATAACGGGTTAAATGGAAAAACAAGATCAATGGAGATTTAATCCACAAATTTTAAAGGACAAAATAACTCAATAATATATTACAAAACAGATCAAGATCTTCTTTGAAACAAATGATACACCAGAAATATCATCATCCCTCTTATGGGAAACTTTTTAAGGCGTATGTTCGGGGAATCATGATATCTTCTCAAGCATTTTATAATAAAGAGAATCGGAAGCTACAACAGGCATTGGAAAGAGAGATTAAACAATTAGATACAGAGAATGCCATTTAACCCAACTACGATAAAACATAATAAAATCTTTGCATTGAAATATAAACTAAATAAAATACAGTCAGATCAAGTTGTAAAACTATACCAATATACCAAACAAATACAGTTTGAATTTGGTGACAAACCACATAAACTATTGGCTCGTCAGTTAAGAAAACTGGAAGGAGAAAAATTAATATATAGGATCAAAATCAGATAAAGGAGAATTACTAATACAAACTAAAGATATAAACGAGAGATTTTTGCAATATTATAAAAATTTATACTCAGCTAAAACAAAAGAAAATCGAATAGGAGTAGAAATATTTTTTTTTAAATTGTGATCTAAATGGACTAGATTTAGAAGATAGGGAATTATTAAATGTCGAAATAACTACTAAAGAAATTGAAGAAACTATTAGATCATTAAAAAATGGTAAAACTCCAGGACCAGATGGTATTGGAGCAGAATTTTATAAAATATTTTATATGATAGCCCCATGTTTGAAGACACTATATGAACACATTTATACACAACAGAAATTACCAGATACACAAAATGAATCTATTATAACCCTTATACCTAAATTAGATAAAAAATCTCGATGACCCAGGGTCATATAGAGCTATTTTCTCTTTTAAATACTGATCAAAAAAATATTAACAAAAATATTAGCACAAAGACTAAACAAAGTGATTAATAAACAAATTCATTCAGATCAAACTGGATTTTATACCAAAACGATACTCTTCCGATAATCTGAGAAGATTATTTAATATTATGTATTCGAAAAGAAATATTAATAAGGATTTATCAATTATCTCGTTGGATGCAGAGAAAGCTTTTGATCAGATTGAATGGTCTTACTTATTTTCGGTTATGGAATTTTTTCAATTGGGAGAGAAGTTTATAACATGGGTTAAATTACTATATACTAGACCAACAGCTAGAATATTAATTAACCAAGTGTTAACAACTAAATTTAACTTGTTCCGAGGTTGTAGACAAGGTTGCCCTTTATCTCCACTACTGTTTGCACTTGCAATAGAACCATTAGCAAAATCTGTGAGATCAAACCCTGAAATATATGGGTATGAAACTAAGGAAACTGAAAATAAAATCTCTTTGTACGCAGATGATGTATTACTTTATATCACAAAACCAGAAATTAGTCTTCCTAACTTGTTAGATTTAATAACTCAATTTGGATCGTTTTTCAGGATATAGAGTTAATTGGAATAAAAGTGAACTTATGCCAATAATGGGAAATAATTTACATATATTACAACAATACCCTTTTAAGATTGCAAATGAAAAAATTAAATATCTTGGAATTTATGTAACAAAAAGATATGATTCATTATTTAAATCTAATTTTTTACCCTTATGGAATAAACTATTTAAGAATATTCAATATTGGAAAACATTACCTATTTCAATGCTAGGTAAGATTAATGCGATAAAAATGATTTTTCTTCCACAATTACTATATTTGTTTCAAATGATCCCGATATATCTTCCTAAAAAATTCTTTAAGAAAGTGGACTCCATGGTTACCAATTTTATTTGGGATTATAAGAATCATAGAATAATTAAAAAGCATCTATGTAAATCAAAAATAAACGGTAGCTTTGCACTGCTAATTTTATGTTTTATTATTGGGCAGTTAATATAAAAATATGAATTTCTGGTTGGGTGAACTAGATAAACAACCAAATTGGTTAAAAATGGAAAAAGAAGAGTATCCCTTTTGAAATTAGTTCGATTTTATTTGCTAATACTCCAATACATAAGAAAACTTATAAAGGAAACCCAATAATAGAAAGTGGAATACGTATTTGGAAACAATTAAAAAAAACATTAAAATTACAGAATGTACCACTAGCTCTTCCAATAGTAAACAATATTTCTTTTAAACCTTCACTGATGGACAAAGGTTTCTTAAAATGGAAGAACTATGGAATAAATAAGATCGGTGATCTTTACAGGGAAAACTTATTTCTCTCATTTCAGGAATTACAACAAAATTATGGATTACATTTTAAAGAATATTTTCGATATCTACAAATTAGAGATTATGTTAAATCAAATACACTGGATTTTAGGAATAGAAAGACAGAAATGTTAGATGAATGTTTAAATAAACATCCGAATACAGAGAAATTAATATCATATATTTATAATATTTTATTGGAAAATGATTTACCAAATACGGATAAATATAGACAAGCATGGGAAAATGAACTAGGTCAAGTAATCAGTAGAGAAGTATGGAATGAAAGTTTACAACATATACATCATCGTTCATTAAATGCTAGACACTCCTTGATACAATTTAAAGTTATACATAGATTACATCTCTCAAAGTCCAAATTAAATAGAATTTTCTCAAATGTGTCCACAATATGTGATAAGTGTCAACAATTAGAAGCTAATTTAACGCATTCATTCACAAAATGTATAAAAATTACTAATTTTTGGATAGAAATTTTTAAGATAATCTCAATTGTAGTTAATGCAAAGTTAACTCCAGACTCAAAACTAATTATATTGGGAATATTAGAAACAAATCAGATATTAACAACACAACAAATAATTTTTATCGGTTATAGTTTAATAATTGGTAAAAAATTAATACTAAGATTTTGGAAAGGTCCTACTTCCCCTACAACTAAAATGTGGATTACAGAAATGTCGGAGACATTGCACTTGGAACGATTAAGGCTTGCCCTGATGGACAGGCTGGACCAATTCAGAGGAATATGGTCTCCATTTATTGAATATTTAAAGGGTCAAGATGGTCCGGTTCAAAGCCATGACGGAAGCCTGAATGTATGAATGGATGAAGAATTATAGACAATAGATCATAAATATGTCTCCAATGAAGAATATCTTGTTTAATATTCCACTCAATTAGTTTATCTCTCTTTTTTTTCCTCTTTTTCTTTTTTTTTATTTCCTACTGCTATAAAGTAAAAAGAAAATTATAGAAGTACAAATAAGATTGATTGTAAATTTTAAAAATATTAAGAATGTATGTAACAATAATATTTAATTGGATTTTATATTTCCTCTTAATATGTAATTACTTCTAATAAAAATATTTTACAAAAAAAAAAAAAGGAAATTGTTGTAATATATGTAAGTTATTTACCATTATTGGCATGAGTTCACCTTTATTCCAATTAATACTATATCCTGAAAAAGATCTAAATTCAGTTATTAATTTTAATAAATTTTGGATACTAATTCCGGTTTTGTAATATAAAGTAATACATCATCCGCATATAAGGAGATTTTATTTTCAGTATCTCTGGTATCATACCCATATATTTCAGGATGTGATCTCACACGTTCAGCTAATGGTTCTATTGCAAGTGCAAATAGTAATGGGGATAAAGGGCAACCTTGTCTACAGCCTCGAGGGTTAATTGATAGCGTTTGATTTGTTATTATTCTGGCTGTTGGGTTAGTGTATAATAATTTGACCCAAGTAATAAACTTCTCTCCCAATTTAAAAGTTTCCATAACCGAAAACAAGTAATTCCACCTGGTCGAAGGCTTTCTCCGCATCTAACAAAATAACTACTAGATCTTTATTAATACCTCTTTTCGAGTATATAATATTGAAACCGTCTCAGGTTATATGAGGAATATCGTTTTGGTATAAATCCTGTTTGATCGGGATGAATTAATTCATTAATAACTGTACTTAGCCTTTGTGCTAATATTTTAGTTAATATCTTTTGATCAGTATTTAAAAGAGCTATAGCTCTAAATGATCCTGGGTCATCCAGATCTTTGTCTATTTTAGGTATAAGTGTTATAATAGATTCATTTAACGTTTCTGGTAGTTTCTGCTGGGTATAAATATATTTCATAGAGTTTCTTCAAGCGTGGTGCAATCAGATCATAAAATGTTTTATAAAATTCCGAGCCAATACCATCTGGTCCCGTGTGTTTTACCATTTTTTAATGATCTGATAGATTCTTGGATTTCTTTTTACTGAAATTTCAGCATTTAATGATTCTCTATTTTGTGAATCCAACCCATTCAGATTACATTTTTTTTTAAATGCTTCTATTCCTATCCTGTTTTCTGTCGTTTTAGCAGAGTATAAAATCTCTCATTAATATCTTTAAGTTGTACTAAGAGTTCGCCATTATGTGATTTAATCCTATGGATTATTTTTTCTCCCACCATCTTCCTTAATTGGTGAGCCAATAATTTTTGAAGTTTATCTCCAAATTCAAATTGTAATTGTTTAGTGTATTGATAGAGTTTTACAACTTGATCTGAATATATTTTATTTAATTTATATTTCAGTGCTGCGATTTCATTATGTATTGTTATGGATGGATTAGCTGCATTCTCTGTATCTAATTGTTTAATCTCCTTTTTCCAGTTCCTGTTGATCCCTCCGATTCTTTTTATTATAAAATGCTTGAGAGGAAATCACAATTCCACGGAGATATGCTTTAAAAGTTTCCCATAATAAGGAAGAAGGAAGACTTCCGGTGGCGCTATGGAGTCCTAGAGCATAGCGCCAGCCAGCTCCGTAAAAAATTCGGGAAAAACGGGGGCTTAAAAAGACTTACCGGCTGCCTGCTTCACACTGCTTGCCGTTTTTAATACCGACGGTACCGAGTGACGTCATCAGCCGTGCGACAAACCATGACGGCACGGAGCCCTACCGATAAGGTAAAAGGTCGAAAAACCCGGCCGAGAGCGGGAGAAGGCCTGGGAGAAGCCTCGGATTCAAGTAGGGCCAGCTCCCTGGAAGATGTCTCCAGAAAAGCAGGCACAGAAGGTGAGGATTTGAAAACTTTTATTTCTCACCAGATGGCTGATTTAAAGCTAGAATTAAAGGCAGAAATGAAAGATATAAAGCAAGAAATGAAAGATATAAAGGGAGAAATAAAGGAAGAAATTTGTCAAATTAACAATCAGATGGATCTGATGAAAAATCAATGGAATGAATTTCAAAAAAGATACAACGTCAAAAATTGATAATAAGCTCAAGAAAGAATCAGAAAAATTGAAGAATGAACTTATTGATATGATCAATAATATGGAACGTAAGATGGAGATTAAACTTGAAAAAGTTAAAAAAGACTTTCAAAATAAGATTGATCCTATTGAAAATGTGCTGGAACAACAGCCAGATGGCATGAACAACCTTGAAAAGATAGCGGAGGCAAGTACTGTGTCTACAGCAAAGCTGATAACAGAACAAGAACGTCTACTGGAGTTGTTGACTAAAGTAACAGAGAAATGCACTCAGCTAGAAGGCTATCAGAGAAGACAGAACTTGAGGATCGCAGGGATTCCTGAAGGGTATAGAGAAACACGAAGATCCTCGAGAATTCACTGCTAAACTACTTCAAGCTGTTTTATCTCTGGATGATAAGCCTGTATTAGCTCGTGCACATAGAGTCGGCAGACGACAGACCAGTACAAATGCCCCCCCAAGACAAATGATTGTAAAGCTACAATATGATTTTATCCTGGAGGATATTATGCGGAGAGCTTCGGGAAAAAAGAATCTGACATTTCAAGGACAAAGAATCAGTATCTATCGAGACTATCCCCCAGAGGTTGCCAGAAAACGAAAAGCGTTTAATGAAGCCAAAAGCCTTATGAGGGGTGTAGAAAACTTGAGATACGGTTTGAATTACCCAGCCATCCTAAGAGTTACTTATAACAACGTGGAACATTTCTTCAAGACCCCAGCAGAAGCAATGGAATTTGCAAAGCAGTTTGACACTTGAAAATTATCTACAAGCAAACATACTGTCTTTTACTACTTTTAGAGACCTAGTATGGTCTCTTAACATTCTGTGAGACTTCATACGATAATATGGAATTAGAAGGAACTAGAAGGAACGGACAATGTCGTATGGAATGAAGCGTTTTTTCTGGATTGGAAGATGCTTGCTGAACATTGACAATTAGTCATAATATATAACTAACATAAACAAATAACACACATACTAAAATCATAACGCGGTTTTATTATTACTATGATTATTATTAACCAAGATTGTTCACTATTGCTAATTAATATTACTAATAATTAATATCTTATGTCTTGTTAAATTTGGAGATACCCTCCCTTATTTTTTCTTCTTTAATAATGATTTTTATTTTTTGTACTTTAAAAATTCTTTATCTCCCGTTCTATAGTTAGATTTTTAAATTAATTTTAGATATACATACTTTTATATGATGATCAATATCACTTTTTTCATTTCTTTAATATTATATCCCCGTTAAAATATTATTATGGAATAATAATTCCTTAAATCTAGGAGCTGGCCAAATTAATAACATCAATGCCGGAAGCCTTTAGATGGATAGCCAATGTAGTATGGCTTACACAAACTACAAATATTTCATTTGTAGTTTTTTCATTCTTTATACACACTATTAATCTCTTTATCTACTCTTTACTATTCTTTTATACCTATTGTATCTTTCAGTTTGAATGGAGCTACACACTGGAACAATGGAGATATATTCGTGAAGTACATAAAAGAGATTTAAAATTCATCTATTCGGTGTTCGGGTGTAAGGTTAGGTCTACTGCACGGACCCTTGGACTCTATTGTAGATTCCCACAAATTTAAAATGCAGGACTTAAAAAGAAATATGGGGAATGAGGGATTAACCTTTTGCAGTTGGAATGTTAAAGGTATCAATGAACCAATAAAAAGAGGAAAAATATTGACTCACTTAAAGGCAATTAAAGCTGATGTAATTTACATTCAAGAAACCCACCTAAAAAAAGATGCTGAAAATAGGCTGAAAGCCAAATGGATAGACAAAATATATCACTCTTCTTTTACGCATAAATCAAGAGGCGTAGCAATATTATTTCGTAAAGGTACTTTATTTAAGCATACATCTACTATATCTGATAAAGATGGCAGATATATTATTGTGATAGGAGAAATAAACAGGGAAAAAATGATTTTTGTTAATATTTATGGACCAAATTTTGACAGTCCTTTATTTTTTAAGAAAGTACTCAATAATATTCCGGAATTAACACATTATAATTTGATAATTGGAGGAGATTTTAATTGTACATTAGACCCTTATTTAGATAGATCTTCAAAACAAAGAAAAACTAAATCACATACTAGTGATTTATTAAATGCATATATCCAAACGACTAATATTAAAGATGTTTGGAGAACAGAAAATCCTACTGGTCGAGAATATTCCTTTTACTCACCAGTACATAAAACTTATTCAAGAATAGATTATTTTCTGGTAGATGCAAAGCTTATTTCACTTACTTACGAATCTAAATATCATAATATTATAATTTCAGATCATGCACCATTAACATTTAAAATTAAAATAAATGGTTTTTTAAAACAGAAAATCTAGGACAATGGAAACTTAACCCACAAATTTTAAAAAATAAAACCACTCAGGAATATATTATAACTCAGATTAAGATGTTTTTTGAAATAAATGATCAACCGAAATATCTCGCTCTTTATTATGGGAAACATTTAAAGCATATCTTCGAGGAATTATGATTTCTTCACAAGCATTCCATAATAAAAAGATTCGGAAGGAACAACAGGACTTAGAAAGGGAGATTAAACAATTAGACATACAGAATGCTACAAAATCAGATATAATAATACATAATAAAATTGTAGCATTGAAGTATAAATTAAACAAAATATATACTGATCAAGTTTTAAAATATTACCAACATACTAAACAATTGCTGTTTGAATTTGGAGACAAACCCCAAAAATTATTGGCTCGACAATTAAGGAAAATTGAAGCTGAAAAAATTATACATAGGATTAAATCACAAAACGGTGAATTATTAATACAACCCAAAGATATTAATGAAAGATTTATGCAATATTATAAAAATCTGTATACTGCTAAAGCGACAGTAAATAAAACAGAAATAGATGCCTTTTTAAATATATGTAACTTAAAAGAATTAGATTTACAAAATAGAGAACTATTAAATGCTGATATTTCAATAAAAGAAATCCAAGAATCTATTAAATCATTAAAAAATGGTTAAAACTCCAGGACCGGATGGTATAGGTTCGGAATTTTATAAAATTTTTTATGATCAAATGGTCCCATATTTAAAATCATTATATGAACAGATATATACACAAGATAAATTACCAGATACACTGAACGAGTCTATTATAACACTTATACCCAAAATAAATAAAGATTTGGATGACCCAGGATCATATAGAGCAATTGCTTTATTAAATACGGATCAAAAAATTTTAACAAAGATACTAGCACAAAGATTAAGCACAGTTGTTAACGAATTAATTCATCCTGATCAAACAGGATTTATACCTAAAAGATATTCTTCATATAATCTAAGACGGTTATTTAATATCATATATTCGAAAAGAAGTGATAAAAAAGACTTAGTAGTTATCTCGCTGGATGCAGAAAAAAAGCTTTTGACCAGGTGGAATGGCCTTATTTATTTTCGGTGATGGAAGCTTTTAAGCTTGGTGATAAGTTTACTACTTGGATCAAATTGTTATATGCAAACCCAACAGCTAGAATAACAACAAACCGTATGTTATCAACTAAATTTAGTTTATCTCGAGGTTGTAGACAAGGCTGTCCTTTATCACCTTTACTGTTTGCGTTAGCAATCGAACCTCTTGCCCAAAGGGTAAGATTGCACCCGGAAAATATATGGATATGATACTAAAGATACTAAGAATAAAATCTCGTTATATGCGGACGATGTATTACTTTATATCACTAAACCGGAAATAAGTATCCGTAATTTGTTAAAACTAATAACGGAATTTGGTTTAATTTCAGGATACAGTATCAATTGGAATAAAAGTGAACTTATGCCAATAGCCATGAATAACTTACAGATATTACAACAATTTCCTTTTAAGATAACAAATGAAAATATTAAATATCTTGGTATTTTTGTTACAAAAAGATTTGACTCTCTATTTAAGTCTAATTTCCCGTTATTACTGAATAAATTAAATAAAAATATTTTATACTGGAAAAGTTTACCTATTTCAATGTTAGGTAAAATAAACGCAATAAAAATGATTTTTCTCCCACAATTATTATATTTATTTCAATCAATCCCGATATATCTCCCTAAAAATTTTTTAAAAAAAGTAGACTCTATAGTCACTAACTTTATCTGGGATTATAAGAACCATAGAATAAATAAAAAACACTTAAGCTAAAATAAATGGGGGTTTAGCATTACCAAATTTTATGTTTTATTATTGGGCAGTTAATATTAAAAATATGAACTTCTGGTTAGAAGAAACAGATAATAAACCAAACTGGTTAAAAATGGAAAGAGAAGACTGTTTTCCATTTGAAATTAGTTCTATAATATTTGCTAATATTAATGTACCTAAGAAAATTTATAGTGAAAACTCGATAATAGAAAGCGGAATCCGTATTTGGAAACAAATAAAGAAAACATTAAAACTAAAATTTTATACCGCTAGGTCTTACTATTGCCAACAATTTTACGTTTAAACCCTCAACGATGGATAAGGCTTTTATACAATGGAAAAATAAAGGAATTTTTAAACATAGGGGATCTTTATAAGGAAAATTTTTTTCTTTCATTTCAAGAGTTACAACAAGCTTACGGGCTTCATAATAATGAATATTTTAGATATTTACAAATCAGAAACTATATCTCTGCAAATACACAAGAATTCAGAAATAGAAAGAGTGAAATTTTAGATGAATGCTTGAATAAACATCCAAATACAGAAAAAATGATATCATATATTTACAATATTTTGTTGGAAAGTGATATTCCATCATCGGAAACACACAGACAGCTTTGGGAAAATGAATTAGGTCAAATAATAAGCCCAGAAATATGGGAAGAAAGCTTACAACACATACATTACTGCTCGTTAAATGCTAAACATGCTCTTATACAGTTTAAAATTTTACATAGATTACATTACTCTAAATCTAAATTACATAATATATGTCCAAAATTATCGCCTATATGTGATAAATGTCAAATCTTAGAAGCAAATTTGTCACATTCATTCACTAATTGTACGAAGATTGTAGAATATTGGAACGAAATATTTAAGATAATCTCGAATGTTGTTAATATTACTATGATTCCTGATCCAAAGTTAATAATACTTGGAATACCGGAAACGGAACAAATAATTACAAGGAATCAAAGAACTTTTATCGACTATTCTCTAATAATTGGGAAAAAATTAATACTAAAATTTTGGAAAGGCCCTGCATCCCCAACAATTAAAATGTGGAATACAGAAATGTCGGAGACACTTCACTTGGAGAGATTGAGACTTGTCCTTATGGATAGGTTAGATCTCTTCAAAGGGATTTGGTCTCCATATATTAAATATTTACAGGGTCATAATGGTTCGGCGCGGGGACTTGACTGAGGCCTGAATATCTGAATGGATGAAGAAATACATATAATAAATCATGAATGTATCTCCAAGAACGGATTATTGAGTAATTATTTTAATCTCCACCAAACTTTTCACATTTTCTTTTCTATTTTCTACTTTCTATCTCTATCTTTCTATCTTTAAGTAGGGAAAAAAAAGTATAGAAACATATTATATATATTCTTAATATTAGTATGAATACACATATTATTAGTTGTATGAAAATATTATAGATGTCTTAAATTTGTAATTATATAAAATTGTGCATTTTCAACTATATAATAATTTTGAAATATAAAGTTAATAATAATAATACAAACACTCTTAATATTATGAAAATATCATGAATATCATAGAAGTTTGGTTAAGATTGGGTATTATGTAGTTATATTAGGGGGGATTGATTTGTATTTGGTAATTAGAAGAAATATGTGTGGTATGAGAAGTATGAGTATATTGCTTATTTTAGGAATATACTACATACACTCCCAATTATACAAAATAAATAACCAGGAAATGTATAATGGATAACATTACAAATAACACAAACAGTATCAATTGATAATCAATATTATATAATTTTGTATATTATATAATTTTTAATGCCGCATAAGAGTGTACTCTGTATATATTGTTTCTATAATAAAAATTTTTTTTAAAAAAATAAAAAAAAAATAATAAGGAAGAAGATATTTCTGGTTTATCGTTTATTTCAAAGAAAATCTTGATCTGTTCTGTAATATATTCCTGAGTTGCTTTGTTTTTTAACATTTGTGGATTAAATCTCCATTGTCCCCGTTTTTCCATGTTACCGTTTATTTTAATCTTAAATGTTAAAGGTGCCTGATCTGAGATTATAATATTATGGTATTTTGAATTATAAGTGAGTGAGATAAGTTTGGCATCTTAATCTTAACCAAAAAGTAATCTATTCTTGAGTAGGGTCTCGACCCGAAATGTCGCCTATCTCCTTCGCTCCTTAGATGCTGCTGCATCCGCTGAGTTTCTCCAGCCTTTTGTGTACCCCTATTCTTGAGTAAGTTTTATGTACAGGTGAATAAAAGGAATATTCTCGTCCAGTTGGATTTTCTACTTTCCAAACATCTTTAATATTAGTAGTTTCCATATATGCATTTATTAAGTCACTGGAATGGGATTTAATTTTCCTTTGTCTTGTAGATCTGTCTAAGTAAGAATCTAATGTACAATTTAAATCTCCTCCAATTAATAAGTTATGTTGTGTTATTTCGGGATGTTGTTAAATATTTTATTGAAAAACAATGGACTATCAAAGTTTGGTCCATATACATTAACAAAAATCATTTTTTTCTGCATTTAATTCTCCTATTACAATAATGTATCTGCCATCATTATCAGTTATAGTTGATGTATGTTTGAATAAAATGCCTTTACACCTCTTGATTTGTGTGTAAAAGAAGAATGATAGGTTTTATCTATCCGTTTAGCTTTCAGCCTATGCTCAGCATCTTTTTTTAAATGAGTTTCTTGAATGAAAATTACATCAGCTTTAATTGCTTTTAAATGTGCTAATACTTTACCTCTCTTAATTGGTTCATTAATACCTTTAACATTCCAGCTGCAAAACGTTATTCCTTCATTCACCGTATTCATTTTTAAGTCTTGCATCTTTTGTCTATGGGGGTCTGTAATAGAGCCAATGGTTCAGTTCGACAGACCCTACCTTACACGCCGAACACCGAATAGACTAATTTTAAGTCCCTTGAATGTCTCTCATGTGTATATCTCCTTTGATCCAATGTATAACCATTCAAACTGAAAATAACAATAATAGTTTATAATAGAAAAGAAGAGAGGATAGATTAAGAAATTAGTATAGTGCACAAAGGAGGAAAAAACTACATCTAGTATTGGTGTAGTTAGTGCTAGCCATACTAGCATGGCTAACCATCTACCGACTTCCGTAGTTGATGTTACTAACTTAACCAGCTCCCTGGTTTTTTGGAATTATTATTCCATAATGGTATTTTACCGGGATATTAAATTTAAAATATTCGGGTTATAATAGTCGAAATGTGAAAATACATATATTTAAAACTTATTTGAAATCTAATTATAAAAAAACATACGAAAAGAAAGGAAAATAAAAAATAAAAATGAAAATTGCTGGTATAAAAGAAAGGTTTCCAAAGAGGACAAATGAAGTCAGACTCTATATTTGACTCTAATCATTCCAATATAAGTAAACATTAGACATTAGTAATAATGATTAATTCTGATTAGTAAAAATACCATGGTATAATTTTAATATTTATTAGTTATTATATTAGTAGTGTAGTTAGTGTCATAATGATTAACTCTGATTAGTGAAAATACCACGGTATAATTTTAGTATTTATTAGTTATTTGTATTAGTAGTGTAGTTATACTAATATTAGTATCCATGGGAGGGTTTCCGATCCACATCTTTCTCCAGCTTCCATCCAATACTATCCAGTTCCATCCAGTCCTGCAAAGTCCTGCAAAGTCAGTGTATTCAATGATGAGGCCTTCTCAAGTCTTAATCTACCGGGCAAAGTCCAGCGCTTCCACAGGGTTGGAGAAGAAATATTCCTTCTTGTTGTAAGTGACTCTTAGAGTAGCTGGGTAGTTCAGGCCATATTTCAAGTTTTCCACCCCCCTCAGGAGACCTTTAGTCTCATTAAACGCTTTTCGTTTCCTGGAGACTTCTGCTGGATAATCTCGATAGATGCTGATCTTGTGTCCTTCAAATGTAAGGTTTCTGTTTCTCGATGTTTTTGCATTATCTCCTCCAAGACGTAGTTGTATTGTACTTTTATTATCATTTGTCTTGGGGGGGCATTTAGTCTATTGTCTGACCTCTCATCACTCTGTGTGCTCGGGCTAGCAAAGGCTTTTGTTCCAGAGATAAAACATTTTGCAGTAAATTCGTAGTAAATTCTCGGGGATCTTTATCTTTCTCTCCCCCTTCAGGAATACCCCACAATTCTTAGGTTTTGTCTTCTCTAGCGACCTTCTAGTTCAGTACATTTCTCGGTTATTTTGGTCAATAAATCCGTTTAGACGTCCATTTTCTGTGATAAGCTTTGCTGTAGTCCAAGCACTTGTATCGGCTAGTTCTTCAAGGCTTTTTATGCCAGCCGTCTGTTGGTCCAGTGCCTTCTCCACAGGATTCAGCCTTTCTTCAAAATCAGTTTTTACATTTTTAATCTTATCATTCATCTCCTTTGACATTTCAATCATCATTTCTGCGATTTCTTTCTTCAAATCTTCCGATATTTTCTTAGTCTTAGTATTAATATTGGTATTAATTTCAAGTTTCAATTCTTTCATTTCAGTATTCATCTGGTTTATTTCCTCCTTTAAACCAGCAATTTCACGTGCAATAAAAGTTTTAAGTTCTTCACTTTCCGATTTTTTCGTCCTTTTTTTCATCACATCTTCTTGGGATAACGTCCTACCTGAGTCCGAGGCTTCAGCCAGGCCTTCCCCCGGTCTCTGCCTGGTAGTTCGACTTTTCGATTTTTCGGGTGGGCTGCGCTGTGTAGCCATAACAAGTCGCACGCCTAATGACGTCACTCACAGCAATCGGTGCAGAGACGGCAGGCAGCAGGCAGCAGGTAGGTCCGTTAATCCCCGATTTTTTTCCCGTTTTTTATGAGGAGCTGGCTGGCGTTAACCTCTAGCCCTCCATAGCACCACCGGAAGTCTCATGATCGTATTAATCTATTGGTTTGCAGATTCTGACGAGACCGTTCCTGGGCAAGGACTATCAGATCGTACGGTGGATGTGAATACTGCGGCCTGGAGGGGTAGTACTAAGAAACAATACGTATCTCATATCAAAAAATGGGAGATGTTCTGCTTGCAGTCAAATATATCTTATCACACTGCAAGCATACTTGATGTATTGGAGTTCCTTGCCACATTATATTTTGATGAGCGACTGAGTTATAGTGTCATCAATAATGCCAGAAGTGCATTGTCCTCCTATTTATGGCAGGGGTCGGGACAACATTCTGTTGGGTCTCATCCATTGGTGTCCCGATTCATGAAGAGTATTTTTAACTGTAATCCTCCTAGGCCTCAGTATACGGAAATCTGGGTTGTGAGCATAGTTGTCACACTACTTCGTCAATGGGCTCCAATTACATCTCTGTCTTTGCCAAGACTCACCCTTAAAGTGGTCATGCTCATGGTGCTCGTTTCAGCGCAACGTGTCCAGACATTGCAAAAACTACAACTGGACAGCATGGTTTCTTCTGTAAATAATATTACATTTTATGTTTAATGATTTAATCAAACAAAACAGGCCAGGGACGTCTGGGATGAAACTGAGTTTTATGGCATATCCCATTGATCTGCGGCTATGTGTAGTTACGCACTTACGACAGTATGTCGAGGTCACCAAGAGCCTTAGAGGCTCGGAAATTACGATGCTCATCAGTCACAAAAAACATCATAAGAAGGTGTCAGTACAGATCATTTCTAGGTGGCTGAAACAAGTTTTGGATTGTGCCGGAGTGGACACTGATGTGTTTAAATCTCACTCCACCAGGGCGGCATCAACATCCGCAGCGAGGGCACTGGACGTCCCTTTAGACCAAATCCTCGGGGCCACGGGATGGTCCAGTGAAAAGACATTTCAACGGTTTTACAATAAACCTGTCCTCATACCGGAAGTATTTGGGCATGCTATTTTGGGCATGTTTTGTAACTATCCCCTGGGAGAGAGGGGTCGTTATTGTTTCTTTTGTTTATTAAAATATTAACATGTATAATTTGAACTGTGTTGAATACATTATTTGTTTATCCTGTGTCAACTGAGGCAGTGTGTCGTATGGACCTGTATCTACGGCATGAAATCACAGAGCTTTGAAATCTTCACAGAATCACTCACATGACTCCGAAGTAAAATAGTAAGATTAAACGAGAACTTACCAGTTTGAAGTTTGATCTTTATTTTATGAGGAGTTACGATGAGCGATTACATGCCCACCGCTCCCGGCCTTCATATCACAAAGGTCATCTGGTAGTTAATCATTGAGTCTTACTATGTTACTTCGACTGTTGTTATCTGTGATTTCACACCGCTGCTTTGAAGATTGACGCACATGCGGACTGGCGGGGCTTCTTCACGTAATCGCTCATCGTTACTCATCATAAAATAAAGATCAAACTTCAAACTGGTTAAATTCTCATTTTAATCTTACTATTAAAGTTGCCGGGGTAAACGGGACGGAAAAGGTTAGGAACTCCTGTTCTAAACCCCATTCTCCTGCCTTCTTCCCATAACCCCTGACACCCGTCCTAATCAAGAATCTGTCTATCTCGGCCTGAAAAATATCCTCCACAGCCTTATGCGGCAATGAATTCCACTGATTCACCATCTTCTGACTAAAGAATGTCTTACTCATCTCCTCCTAAAGGAACGTCCTTTAATTCTGTGGCTATGCCTTCTGGTCCTAGACTCTCCCACTAGTGGAAACATCCTCTCCGCAGCCACTCTGTCCAGGGCTTTCAAATGCTCGTCAGAATCAAGTGGAACTACCCTTTGTTCAGCATCAGACGGTGAATATTGCAGGAAATGTATCCCGTAACCTCAAACAAGCTTCCCAGATGGTCCATATCTTTTCCCTTGCAGTCCTTGTGCACCTACTATTAAAGGCAACCTTAAAGGTAGACACAGTGGCACAGCGGCAGAGCTACTGCCTTACAGCGCCGGAGACCCGGGTTTGATCCTGACTGCAGGTGCTGTCTGTGCGGACTTTGTACGTTCTCCCCGTGACCTGCGTGGGTTTTCTCCGAGATCTTCGGTTTCCTCCCACACTCCAAAGACGTACGGGCTTGTAGGTTAATTGGCTTGGGTTTGGCTTGGTATCAGTGTAAATTGTCCCCAGTGTGTGTGGAGTTGCGTTTATGTGCGGGGATCGCTGATCGGTGCAGACTCAGTGGGCCCTAGGGCCTGTTTCCGTGCTATAACTCTAAACTAAACTAAATGAAACTAAAGGTCGCAGAATGACCAAAAATCCAAATCTCAGAAATACGCTTCAGTGATCACAGAGTGTAGTTTATTGTCACGTGTACCGAGGTACAGTGAAAAGCTTTTGTTGTGTGCTATCTAGTCAGTGGAAAGATAATACATGATTACAATCGAGCCATTTACAATGATAAGGACTTTAGTGCAACGTAAAGCCAGTAAAGTCCGATTAAAGATAGTCCGAGGGTCGCCAATGAGGTAGATAGTAGTTCAGCAATGAGAAAGTAGCGTGAACATTAGATGCTAACCAGGACAACGCTGAAAAGGGACATTTAAACGTACATATCCTTGTATGATTGAATGACTTTACTCTGACAGACTGTGTGGTGGGCACTGTTGTGGCTCATTCGAACACAGTGCTAGCAACATTCTGCTCCAAGGCCCAGGCCTCTTCTTGATGATCAGCCTCAATAGTCAATGGCGTGTATGCAACTGCACAGTGAAATTCATTTTGCATAAATTACACATGCAGGTGCCGGCATTGCCAATATTATTCAAAGTCCGGTTGGCTCGTGCGCTCGATGCACTGGAGCAGTTCCCACAGACCAATGTGCCTCTCCTCTCCTCTCCCGGCCATCTTTGTGTCCCGGGGGCACCTCCTGCAGCCTACCTGAAGGTGTTGGATACATTACCCCGGAAGGTATGGGGCCTAGATTTGCTCACGGTACTCCAAATGCAGCCTGACCAATGCATTATAGAGCCTCAGCATTATAATTTCTGGTTTTGTTTTCCAGTCCTCTTGATATAAATACTACCATTGAATTTGCCTTCCTTATTATCTACCGATTTGACTTGCAAATTAACTCCCAAGTCCCTTTGCGCCTCTGATTTCTGATTCTCTCTACATTAAGAAAATAATTCACAGCCTTATTCTCATTACCAAAATGCATGACTCCGCACTTTGCTATAGTGAATTTCATTTGCACTTCTCTGCCCACTCGCCTAACCTGTCTGGAGAGTCCTTGCTTCTTCTACACTGCCTGCACCTCCACCCATCCTAGTAACATCCTTAGGGAAGTGATTTCGGGCGGTTTCCAGATCCCACCGACCGACAAGCATTCGGGCAGGTTCCCAGTCCCACCGGAGACCGCAGCGGTCGAGCCGGGCCTACCAGGCTTCCCAGAGCATCCCGGCCTATTTGGATGGATTGAGGGTCGTTTGATTGAGATGTTGACATTCACACACAAAGCTCACTTCCTTCCAGGTAGGAAGAGACATAATCTCAACTGTTCCAGGGTGAGATACTTTCTTATTCAGAGTCTTCTTTCGTGTGGCGTGCACAGCCTAAAGTTGTTGGACAACTTGTTCTATTTGATCTTCCGTTTGTGCACGTCGAGTTGATTGCATTAGTCGAAAGAGGGCGGACCACGTGAAGGTTGCAATCTTCCACCCCTTATTCGGAGTGTGGTGAAAATCCCGTCACCTCCTTCCCCCAGTTCACCCAAAGACAATGGATCCCACAAAAATATTCAAAAAGAAATTCTTTTTTAGGAATTTGTGTACCTAATCAGGTTCCTGTGTTTACTGCTCCATTCCCCAGTGACCTATAAATCGCAGGAGCACAATTACAGGCACTGTGCTGTTAAGATACCGCTGAACTTACTGATCGGTGACTGAGGCAACAATACGTCAGGCGCAATGTCGCTCAAGGGCATGATCTTATTGAAACACTTCAGTGGAACCTTTTGTAGGTCACTAGTGTTGACGCATTCAAAACATTGTGTCTAGATTTGTTCAGCAAAGTTTCCAAAGATACAGTGGAACCTAGCCACACACAAAAGAGATGTGGTGACATATTAACCTTTTCAGTTTTAGGTTAGTTTTAGTTTTAGATATGCGGTTTTAGAGATAGATAGTTTAGTTTAGAGATACAGCGTGGAAACAGGCCCTTCGGCCCACCAAGTCCGCACCGACCAGCGATCCCCGCACACATTTAAGAGAGAGTTAGATAGAGCTCTAGGGGCCAGTGGAGTCAAGGGATATGGGGAGAAGGCAGGCACGGGTTATTGATTGGGGACAATCAGCCATGATCATATTGAATGGCGGTGCTGGCTCGAAGGGCCAAATGGCCTCCTCCTGCACCTATTTTCTATGTTACTAACTAGTGTTACTAACACTACCCGACACACACTAGGGACAATTTACATTTATACCGAGCCAATTAGCCTACAAACCTGTACGTCTTTGGAGGGTGGGAGGAAACCGAAGATCTCGTAGAAAATCCACACAGGTCACGGGAGGGGAGAACGTACAAACTCCGTACGGACAGCGCCCGTAGTCAGGAATGAACCCAGGTCTCTGGCGCTGCAAGCGCTGTAAGGCAGTTACTCAGCCCAGAGACTGCAAAGGGAACTAAAAAGCACGATCAGAAATTGAGGCGAGAGTCTAAAGGGAAGCAGGGTCGGACAGGAAAAGGTTTTCGAAGGACTTAGGATGCCCTTTAGGAAGGACATCCTTGCTATTGAGGAAGGACATCCTTGCTATTGAGGCAGTGCAGAGTAGGTTCACCAGGTTAATCTCTGGGATTGCGGGACTGTCATATGAGGAAAGATTGGAAAGACTGGGCTTGTATTCTCTGGAATTTAGAAGGATGAGGGGGATCTTATAGAAATGTATAAAACTATAAAAGGACTGGACAAGCTAGATGCAGAAAAAATTGTCCCAATGTTGGGCGAGTCCAGAACCAGGGGCCACACAGTCTAAGAATAAAGGGGAGGCCATTTAAAACTGAGATGAGAAAAAACCTTTTTCACCCAGAGAGTTGTGAATTTGTGGAATTCTCTGCCACGGAAGGCAGTGGAGGCCAATTCACTGGATGAATTTAAAAGATAGTTAGATTTAGCTTTAGGGGCTAGTGGACTCAAGGGATATGGGGAAGGCAGGCATGGGTTATTGATTGGGGATGATCAGCCATGATCGCAACGAATGGCCTCCTCCTGCATCTATTTTCTATGTTTCTATGGCATTGGAAATGAGTCATCTTAGCCCAGTACTGTATGTCCAGGGCAGTCCCGTCAAGGCAGGACATGAGGTGCGAGGAGTTCCTCAGCCCGGGGGAACCTCCTGTCCCAAACATCACAGCTGACACATCTCAGCGTAACTTTGTAACGGAGGGTCAAAACGCCAGGCTGTGACAAAAGTAGCAATCTGGAGAGACTGTGACCAGTTAAAGTGGAGAGCCAGTATGCAGTGCGGGGCTATTGACGAGAACTCATCAGCAATCGGCAGTCTCAGCGGCCAACATTACCGAGGAGCCTCTGGGTGAGTTTACTGGTGTTTGTTGTTAAATTTGACTGTCTCTCTCACTTAGTGTTCAGCTCTTGCTGATCAACCCCTCCTCAGCACTGGCTGTAGAACTATCTTTCCACCACTCTGGGAAGCAAAGATCCTACAGCGAGCAAGGTAGATCAGTCGACGAAAAAGACGTAGTAGGGTCATGGGCAGATTCATGGGGAACTTTCGGCCCCACTTCCGTAACCGGCTTCCGTCTCCGCACCAAAGATGTTGTACAACTGCAGCTTGACCGCCCAACTTCCATACTCAATCTGACCGATGAAGGCTGATGTGCCAAAAGCCTTTTTGACCACCCCATCTACCGATAACCTCACCGTCAAATGAACCATGCACCTGCACTCCGAGATCCCTGTTACTCCACAACGTTCCCCCAGAGCCCTACCATTCACCGTGTAGGTTCAGCCCATGTTAGACTTTCCAAAATGCAACACCATCACGTTTCTCTGTATTCAATTCCATCAACCATCTCTCAGCCCACCTGGGGCAGCGGGTAGAGTTGCTGCCTTACAGCCAATGCAGCGCCGGAACCCGGGTTCAATCCCGACTACCGGTGCTGTCTGCACGAGTTTGTTACGTTCTCCCCGTGACCCCAAGGGGGTTTCCTCCACACTCCAAAGCACGCACAGGTTTGTAGGTGAATTGGCTTGGTAAGTGTAAAAATTTGTCCCTAGTGGGTGTAGGATAGTGTTAGTGTGCGGGGATGGCTGGTCGGCGCCGACCCGGTGGGCTGAAGGGCCTGTTTCCACGTTGTATCTCTAAACTAAACTACAGATGGTCTACTCGTTTCTGTTTTCTTGTGTCCTTTGTAGCTGCACCACCATGCCAACCACTTACTGAAGAAGGGTCTCGACCCAAAACGTCACCCGTTCCTTCTCTCCAGAGATGCTGCCTGGTCCCGCTGAGTTACTCCAGCATTTTGTGTATATCTTACTTTCTCACTTCAGAATAAGTTTCCTTCGAAAGCTCTTGAATATTGCACCAATGTACCAATGCTATAAAGTGACTGAAGAGAAAAGGCCAGACCTATTAAATAATGAGTAGGAGGAACTGCAGATGCCGGTTTAAATCGAAGACAGACACAAAATGCTGGAGTAGCTCAGGCGGGGACATGCAGCATCTCTGGAGAGAATAATGGACAATAGACAATAGGTGCAGGAGTAGGCCATTCGGCCCATTCACTGTGATCATGGCTGATCATCCACAATCAGTACCCCGTTCCTGCCTTCTCCCCATATCCCCTGACTCCACTATCTTTAAGAGCTCTATCTAACTCTCTCTTGAAAGCATCCAGAGAATTGGCCTCCATCGCCCTCTGAGGCAGAGAATACCACAGATTCACAACTCTCTGTGAGAAAAAGTATTTCCTCATATCTGTTCTTCATGGCCTATCCCTTATTTATTAAATTTGTGGCCCTGGTTCTGGACTCCCCCAACATCGGGAACATGTTTCCTGCCTCTAGCGTGTCCAATCCCTTAATAATCTTATATGTTTCAATAAGATATCCTCTCATCCTTCTAAATTCCAGAGTGTACAAGCCCAGCCGCTCCATTCTATCCACATATGACAGTCACGCCATCCCGGGAATTAACCTGGTGAACCTACGCTGCACTCCCTCAATAGCAAGAATTTCTTCCTCAAATTTGGAGACCAAAAATGCCACACAATACTCCAGCTGTGGTCTCACGGTTAGGCTCTGTACAACTGCAGAAGTTGGGTGGCGTTTCAATCTGAAAGAAGGGCCGAGACCCAAAACATCACCATTCCTTCAATTGAATAATGAGTATGGTCTTCCCAGATCAGAGCTACCCGCCGCAGCCCAAACGTATTCAGACGCCCTCACAATCCGGCTGCTTACGAGGAGGCGGCAGCCTGGCGATCGGACAGGTCATCGCAGACAATGCAAGCACTGCAGGAGGAAGACGCACGCGGACAGCTCCGACTCCAAGATGGAGACCAGCAAACTGGAGAGCCGCTACCAATTCTGCGGCAAGGCTTTGACGATCACCCGGGACTTCGGCAATAACCTCGGCATCTCCGCGATAATCTGGGAATCTGTAAGTGCGCCATATTGATGGGGATGTGTTCATCCAAGAGTTGGAAAGACACCCTGCGGTTTCTCCTTCCTTCTCTCTCCACCGAGTCGACTGGGCTTTGTATTCACTGGAATTTGGATGGATGAGAGGGGATCTCATAGAAACATATAAAATTATTAAGGGATTGGACAAGCTAGATGCAGGGAACATTCCCCATGTTGGGGGTCCTGAACCAGGGGTCACAGAATTTAAAGGATCATTTAAGAATAAGGGGTAGGCCATTTAGGACTGAGATGAGGAAAAACGTTTTCACCCAGAGAGTTGTGAATCTGTGGAATTATCTGCCACTGAAGGCAGTGCAGGCCAATTCGATGGATGTATTCAACAGAAAGTTAGATTTAGCCCTCTAAACGGCTAACGCGAATCAAGGGATATTGGGGAGAAAGCAGGAATGGGGGTACTGATTCTGGATGATCAGCCGTGATCGTATTGAATGGCGTGCTGGCTCGAAGGGCAGAATGGCCTACTCCCGCACCTGTTTTCTATGTTTCACTCAGAGGTCTGATTCTGAATGAATGAATAAAATCTGGACTGCACAGATGATAAATAGGGTACGCTGTGTTCAGGAAGCTTTAAAGCAGCACCTGTAGCCAGGACGGGAAGTAGAAATCCCGATTGTGCAAATCCACAACATGGTCGCATGGAAATTTATAACACCTGCTGTGTCGTAGCAAGGAGGCAGGGCATGGATTCAGGAAAAGACAGGAACTCCTCGAAACATCCCCCACTCCTTCTCTCCAGAGATGCTGCCCTGTCCCGCTGAGTTACTCCAGCTTTTTGTGTTTCACTAAGGCATCTTCTGGTGGGTGGATTCTTCATCGGGATCTCCGCTTTCCTCCCACGCCCCAAAGACGTACAGGTTTGCAGGTTAATTGGCTTCTGTAAATTATAAATTGTCGCGTGTGCGTGTGCGATAGTGTGCGGGGATCTTGGTCGGCGCAGACTCGGGTTGGCCGAAGGACCTGTTTCCGCGCTGTGTCTCAAAGCTAAACTAAACTAAAAAGATATGAGGTGAGAAAAACCTATGATTGAGAGGTTTATGCAGCAAAGCTTCAAGTCATAAATTCATGGAGACATAGTCATATGACCCAGCAACAGGCCCTTTGGGCTTGCCAATCCATGCCAACAAGATGCTTCACCTAAACTGGGTCCCGTTTACCCGCTTTTGGCCCATATCCCAGTAAGCCATACCCAGCCTTTGAAAATCAAATGAAAACATAGAAAAATGGGTGCAGGAGTAGGCCTTCGAGCCAGCACCGCCATTCACTGTGATTCATGGTGATCATACAGAATCAGTACCCTGTTCCTGCTTTCACCCCATATCCCTTGATTCCATTAGCCCTAAGAGCTAAATCTAACTCTCTCTTGAATACATCCAGTGAATTGGCCTCCACTGCCTTCTGTGGCAGAGAATTCCACAGGGATTCACAACTCTCTGGGTGAAAAGGTTTTTCCTCATCTCAATCCTAAATGGCCTATCCCTTATTCTTAAACTGTGACCCCTGGTTCTGGACACCCCCAACATCGGGAACATTTTTACTGCAATCTAGCCTGTCCAATCGTTTGATAATTTTGTATGTTTTCTATAAGATCCTCATTCATCCTACTAAAATTCCAGTGAATACAAGCCCAATTGACCCATTCTTTCATCATAAGTCAGTCCCGCCATCTCGGGAATTAACCTGGGGAACCTACGCTGCACTCCCTCAATAGCAATAATGCCCTTCTCAACTTAGGAGATCAAATTTGCACACAATACTCAGGTGTGGTCTCACCAGGGCCAAATATACAACCTGCAGTAGGATCTCCTGTCCTAAACTCAAATCGTTTTCTACCAATGAAGGCCAACATGCCATTTGCTTTCTTCACTGCCTGCTCTAACTGCATGCTTACTTTCAGTGACTGATGTACCACACCCCAGGTCCATTGCACCTCCCCTTTTCCTATATGACACCATTCAGATAATAATCTGCCTTCTGATTCTTGCCACCAAAGTGGTTAACCTCACATTTATCTAATTATACTGCATCTGCATACGCTGCCAACTCACCCAACCTGTTCCAAGTCACCCTGCAGCCTCGTAGCCCATCCTCATCACAGCTTACAATGCCACCCAGCTTTGTGTCATCCGCAAACTTGGAGATGTTCTGTAAACGAAATAAAATCAGAGGCTATTGGCAATATTTGCGGCGCTGAGTAGCATCTAGCAATGCGAGAAAACAGCCTGAAGTTTCATCGGAACTCTTCGCTTGAAGTATTAACTCTGTTGCTCTTTTCACAGATGCTGCGGACCTTCTGAGTTTGTTTCCAGCATTCGCCTATTTTGGTCCAATGTCACCGAAAGAACAAGTTTCGCTCTCCAGTCTCATTCAAACATCTAACCCCTGGCCCAAAAACATAGTTATGCCAACAAATTCTTTAGATCCCCTAAAATAATTAGAAATAAATTCCCTCATAACAACTTGACTCGATCAGCGCATCGCTCAATCGTAACATTGATTCACAATTATAGAGTGATACAGTGTGGAAATCATGCCTTTGGCCCAGACGCCCACACCAAGCCAACAATGTCCCAGCTACACTAGTCCCACTTGCCTGCGCTTGGACCTAAAAAACCTCCAAACCTGTCCTAACCATGTGCCTGTCAACTGTTGCTTAAACTGATGGGACTACCAGTCACAACTACCTCCACTGTGCAGCTTGTTCCAGACACCCACCACCCTTGTGTGAAAAAGTTACCCTCGGATTCTTATTAAATCTTTTCCCGTTCATCTTGAACCTATGTCATCTGGTCCTCGATTCCCAACTTGGGCAAGGGACTCTGTGCATCGACCGATCTATTCCTAAGCTGTGATGTCAATCTTTTCAGAAACGGCCCGCCAGCCTACCCTTTTTACCATTTGTGTACGCAGATCCGTCCTCCGCCCCGCAGTAATGCACATAAACTTCGAAAAGCTGTCCCTTCACCGGCCTTAAAGGATTTAATAGGACGGATGGCCAAATCTTTCACACAGAGTGTTGGGGGGTTATCGATGTAATCCCAGATGAAACAGTTGAGGCTCAATTCGGGTACATATGGCGGCGGCACACTGTCGCAGCTGTAACCTGTTCCTTGCAGTGCCAGAAACCCGGGTTTCTATCCCGACTATTTTGCTGTCTGTACGGAGTGGCAAGTTCTCCCCGTGTCCCCCCGTGGATTTCCTATTCCAATCTCCGTGGTTTCCTCTCCACGCTCGTTAAAAAAGTACAATATTCGGTTAATGGCTTGGTGGTAAATGTAAATTTGTCCCTAGTGATGTTGATGGCTGGTGAGTGGGATCGCTGGTTGGCGCGGACAAGGAGGCTAGTTTCCACCCTGTATCTCTAAACGAGACAACCATGACCTAAACATAAAACATAGAAAATAGGTGCAGGAGGAGGCCATTCACCCTTTTGAGCCAAGCACCGCCATTCCATTGTGATCATGGCTATCGTCCCGAATCAATAACCCTGCCTGCTTCTCCCCATATCCCCCAATTCCCACTAGCCCTTAGATCTCTACTATCTAACTCTCCCTCTTAAATCCATCCAGTGACATGGCCTCCACTGCCCTCTTTGGGCAGGGAATTCCAACAAATTCACAACTCCTCTTGGTGAAAAAGTTTTTTCTCACCTCAGTCTTAAAATGGTCTTTCTCCCTTTATTCTAAGACTTTGCCCCTGGTTCTGACTCCCCAACATTGGGAAACATTTTTTCCTGCATCTAGCTTGTCCAGTCCTTTTATAATTTTATATGTTTCATCCATCTAAAACTCCAGTGAATACAACCCCTAGTCTTTTCATTCTTTCCTCATATAACATCACGCCATCCAAGGGATCAATCTTGTGAACCTACGCTGCACTGCCTCAATCACAAGATTCCTTCCTCAAATTAGCAACCAACACTGAAACACAATACTCCAGATGTGGTCTCACCAAGCCCTATACAAGCTGCATAAGAACCCTTTAACTCATGTACTGAAATCCACTTGTTATGAAGGCCAAACATTCCATAGCTTTCTTCACTGCCTGCTGTACCTGCACGCCAATTTCAGTGACTGGTGTACAATGACACTCGTCTCGCTGTACCTTCCCCCTTACTAACCAACCCCCATTAGAGATAATACACTGCCCCCCTAGTTTTTTGCCGCCACAGTGGATAACCCCTCACATTTAACAATATTATACACTGCTCTTCCACGCATCTTCCCACTCACACAACCTGTCCAGGTCCCCCTAGCAACCCCCCTACACATCCTCTTCACAGTTCACACTGCCACCCAGCTTTGATCATCCGCCAAACCTTGCGTAGTGTTGCTCCTAATTTCCCCCATTCAAATCATTAATATATATGTCAAACATTATGTGGCGCCAACACCGAGCCTTGCAGCACACCACTCCCACTGCCTCTCTGCCATTCTGAAAAGGACCCGTTCAACATCCTACTCTTTGCTTCCAGTCCCTGCCAACCAATTTCTATCCATGTCAACACCCTACCCCCAATACCATGGCTCTAATTTGCTCACCATCTCCCGTGCGTGACCTCAATCAAAGGCTTTCTGAAAGCTAGATACACTACAACACCTCACTGCATAAACTCCTTCATCCATTTTACTTGTCACAATCCTCAAAAAAAATCAGAACATAGTCAAGCATGATTTCCCTTGTCCATAAATCCATTTGACTTGGAACTAATCTTTAACTGCTTATCCCGAAATGCCCCCATTATTACCTCTTTAATAATTGACCTCCAGCATCTTTCCCACCACCAAGTCAGGCTAACTGGTCTGTAATTCCGTTTTCTCACTCAGGACTCATTCTTGAAAAGTGGGATAGACGTTAGCTAATCCTCCAAACCACAGAAACTGATCCCTGAATCTATTGAACATTGGAAAATGAATCACCAATTGCTTCCACTATTTCAGATCCACCTCCCTGAGGACCCTGGAATCAAGACCATTCAGGCCCAGGGGATTTATCATCCTTCAGTTCCATGTGGCTACCCAATACTATTACTCAGCCTAATGAAAATTCATTTTCTTTCAGTTTCCCTACCCCCTAGATCCTCTATCCTCCAGTACATCCCTGGAGGATTTGTTGTGTCCCCTTAGTTAAACAGATCCGAAGTTACCTGTTCAACTCTTCTGCCATTTCTTGTTACCCATAATAATTTCACCCATGTCCCTGGGCCCTTCAAGGGACCCACATTTGACTTGCCACTCAATTTCCCTTAACATAATCTAATAGAAGCTTTTACTGTCCTTTATATATCCTGGCCAGCTTCCCCTCGAACTCATCTTTTTCAGCCCGTATTGCCCGTTTTGTTTCCTCTGTTTCCTATGAAAGTTTCCCAATCCTCCGGCTTCCGCTACTCTTTGCTGTGTTATACATCTTTTCTTTTAGTTTTATTCTATCCCTAACTCCTCTTGTCAACACGTTGCCTCTACTCCCCTTCAGAATCTTTCTTTCTTTCCCGGAATGAAATATCCTGCGATCATACGATTATGGTCACAGAAATTCCTGCCAATGCTGTTCCACCGTCATTCCTGCTGGTATTCCCTTTCCAGTCTACTTTGGCCATCTCCCCCACATGCCCTTTCATAGTCCCCCTTATGTTCACTGCATCACGGACTGCCACTTCCGATTTAACCTTCTCTCCTTCTCAAATCAGATTAAAACTAATCATATTAGGCGCACTACCCTCCAGTGGTTCCCTTACCTCGAGTTCCCTAATCATATCTGGTTCATTGGACAACACTAAATCCAAATGCCTTTCTCTGGTCGGCTCCCATTACAAGCTGCTCTAAGAATCCATCTCTGGAGGCATTCTACAAACCTCTTTTCTTGGGTCCCCGAACCAACCTTATTTTCCCGTCTACCTGGCAATATTGATATCCCCCATCACCACAGTGGCATTACCTTGTTACATGCCAGTTTTAACGTTCCTGCTGCAAACTTACACCCTACGATCCGGCTACTATTTTGGGGGTCTGTAGATAACAACCAATTAGTGTCCCTTCTTGCCTTTGCAATTCCTCAACTCATCCACAGTGACCCTACCGATTCGTCAGTCCGTATGTCTCCCTCACAAGGTAACTGAATTCACATCCCTCAAGCCAACTACCCCCCTCCTCCTGCCCACCTGCCTGCCTGCCTGACCCTGTTGCCTATTGGTTTTTGGACTGTCTTGCTTTCGAGTCTTTGTTTTTGCAGTCCTTGTAGAATTACATGTAATTTTATGTTTGTGGGGATCCCTGCCTTCCCCTAGGTATGTGGATGCCATATATTGTTATACCGCTTGGACACAGTGCTATTGGCCCTGGCCATCAAGACTTTTGGGCGGTCACGGAGGCGCAGCGGTAAGAGTTGCTGGCCTTAACAGCGAATTCCAGCCCCGGAGACCCCGGGTTCGTTCCCGACTACGGGTGCTGTCTGTGGCGAGTTTGTACGTTCTCCCCCCGTTACCTGCATGGGTTGTCCTTCCGAGATCTTCCGGTTTCCTCCCACAAACTCCAAAGACGTTTTAAGTTTGTAGTTAATTTGGCTGCTCAATGTAAAAAAAAAAAATGTCCCGAGTGGGTGTAGGATATGTTAGTGTGCAGGATCACTGGTCGGCGCAGACCCAAGGCCGAAGGGCCTGTTTTCTGCCTGCAATTCTCTAACTAAACTCAATTTCCAGGCGTCTGTGCACACCACTTGCATCCTAGCTTCCGCCCTTCATCCATCTACCAACCCAATGCCTAATGTTAGACAATTGTCCAGGTCCCCCATCCTGATGTCAACCCAACGTTGTCCTTTCAGGCCTTGTTCTCTCCGGCTAAACTATCCAGCAAGAAAAGATCGGATTTTTTTCTGGAAGAAGGTGATTGAATTAGGATCGGGCACAGGATCGTGGGGATCCTTGCAACCCCTTCCTGGGTGAGTAAGGTGGAAAGCCTTCTGCCCTCACAGCATTCGTGCTGAGAGACATGGAGCGGCTGGCTTGTACACTCTGAGTTTAGAAGGATGAGCGTGGACCTCCAAAAAAAAAACAATTTTGGAAAACATATAAATTGATTAAGGGTCTGGACACGCTAGATCAGCAAACGCATGTTCACCCGATGTTGGTGGGGAGTCCAGAACCAGGGCCACAGTTAAGAATAAGGGGTAAGCCATTTAGAACGGAAGATGAAGGAAACAACTTTTTCTCACAGTGAGTGGTGAGTGGTGTGGAATTCTTTTGGCCACTACCTCTTGTCTGACCCCCACCTGACTTACCGCTCCTCACAACTTAATGGCCCAGTCCCGCTGACTTTGGCGTCGCTTTAGGCGACTGCCAGGCACTAGCTTTAATGGAATTCACCCAACGGCACCTGGCGACTATCACCAACAAATTTCCAGCACAGTTGCGGCATTGTCTCCTGTAGTCGCCCAAAAAATCACCAAAGTGGGGACAAGGCCCATAATCCTTCGATGACTGTCCACTTTGTGTCCGACCACTTGCCCCTCATCTATCCCACCAAGCATCTCCCCTCAATCTCCCTCCGTGTGAAGAAGGTCCCGACCCAAATTTAATTGTCCATTTCCCTCCACTGATACTGTCTGCCCTACTGATGTAGTTTAGTTGAGTTGTTTAGTTTGGAGAGACGCACGAAACCGGCCCGCTCTCGCCCCTCTGCGTCCTCCGCTGTATGCCTGTCTTACGAGTTTGTTACTTTCTCCCTGTGACCATGTGTGTTTCTCCCAGTGATCTGCTTTCACTGGGCCAGACGCATGTTGTGAGACAATGTGTGTCTTTGTCAACCCACATTGGGGTCAGATCCACTCTGTAGGAGATGGAGTCTCTTAGTTATCCCAGCACTGAACCCACACCACACCGCCAGAAGCACGCGACCTAAAGCCCCTGTCGCCAATTAGTCACTTCACGACCTAATTGGCGACCTCTGCCGAGTTTTGCCCTTGACTCGTACTCGCAGCATTGTCGGCCACACAGGTCAGGAGGAAGTCGTAAGAGGTCTTCGTAACTCTTCCTAATACTCCTGAGTGGTCACCCGTACTCGTCGGCCTCAAGGAGGTCACGGTATTTTTTTTTTTCCAGCCTGATAAAAATGTCCCCAGTAAACAAAAGGTCCCTTGGAAAAAATTGATAACTTTTTTACTTCGTAGGATAGGTCTGGGTAGACGTAGTAGCCGTGATGGTGGTATAGTTAGTCGGTAGGTCGGAACGCCCGAGAAAAAAAATGCAAATATGGAACTCATTTCATCATGTAATCCATTTTTTCCACTCGTAGTAGTCGTAATTGGTCTTAGTGTGGAAAGACTGATCAAGGGGGTCGTGGGGGAGTTCTAGACATGTCGTAGGGAGTCGTTAGACATAGTCCGTGGGAGGGGCCTTTTTACTTCGCAAGTCAACATGGACCGTGACATTTTTTTCCAACCCGTCCCCCTTAGGGGGTTGTTCTAAACTCGTGCAATATGGTCTCCAAAGTGGGACAGGCCCTTAACTTTCTTTCGTCCTAGAGTGTGAATCTGTGGAATTCATAGTCACAGAAGGCTGTGGAGGCCTAGGTCAATGATATCTTAAGGTCAGTAGATAGATAGATTCTTGATTAGTACAATGACAGGTGCTATGGGGCGAAGCAGGAGAACGGGTTAGAGGGAGAGATAGATCAGCCATGATTAATGGGGAGTAGACTTGATGGTGCCGACATGGCTATTTCTGCTATCACTAAAAAAAAACGGAACTAAAAACTCTTTAGACATCAGAAGGATTTTGCAGCCCAAGTAACATGATCTTCTTAACCACATTAGTTTGACCAATCATGGCCACAGGACACATGATCTCCAAAACTGCCTCTTTGGCCAACTCTACTTGTGACAGACTTCAGTTGTCCACATCCTTTGCGCAAGAACATGGTGTATAACGGTAGAGGGCTAGTGCCTTACTGCGCCGAGCCGGAGACCCTGTTCATTCCCGACCCCACGGAGCTGTCCCCCTGTACGGAGTTCGTACGTTCTTCCCCCGGACCTGCGTTGGTTTTTTCCGAGATCATTCGGTTTCCTCCCACACACCAAAGACGTACAGATTTGTATTTAATTGGCTTGGGTGTAAATATAAATTGTCCCTAGTGTGTTGTTTTGCCGGGAATGCTGTCGACACGGACTCAGGCCGTTTCGCACGCTGTATCTCTAAATTGGGTCATCCTCAAAATGTACAGAGTTGGTTGAGGCAGTGGTTGAAACTAAACTAAACTAAAACTGAAATGAATCAGCCCACGGACACATGAATCTCCAAAGCGTCCCTGGGTTACTTAAGTTTGCACATTTAGTGGAATGAGAGACAAACACCAGTTTTTCTCGAAACGTATATTTAATTCCGAACATGTTCGCTGGTACTACAGCCTAACAAACGCGACTTGGCCACAACGGTGGTCGTCGAACAACTGACTTGGAAATAGAAAACCGCGCGAAACCCCCACCCCAGTGCTCGTACTTCCCGACCCCCGTTCAATATTGGCGCACACCAGCAGTGCCGCTACATAGCCCCTCCCCCCCCCCCCCCCCAGAAACCGAGGTAACGAAACTCACCGTTAACCCGACCTTGTCAAATCATTTGTTGCATCAATATGGCAGGTCCAGAATCAAATTTACAAAATATATTATTTTGAAGGATTTGGTGTCCATGGACAAGGCCAGCATTTGTAGTTCATCCCTACTTTGTCCTAGAAATTGGTGAAATAGCGGGAGAAGCATTAATGGTACAAACTGAGACTTTCAAGCTGTGTAAAGTCAAGGAGATCTGCCCACATCCCCCCATCTCAGGCTGGGCAAAGGAGCAAGATGAAATACCAACACGGAGTACTGGAAACACTCAGCAGCCAGGTAGTGCCCTGTGGAGAGACAGAGTCCAATGTCTCGGTTGAAGCAGACTTTCCCCCAGGTTTCCCCCCACTTGTCCAGTCCTCTTGGGACCTGAAGCTTAACCCTGCTTCTCTCATCAGAGATTTTCGTTTTTTTTAGTTTAGTGTTTAAGAGAAGATACATTGTGAAACAAGCCAGCCCTGCCGACCAGCGATCCCAAGCACTAACACTATGCGACTAGGACAAGTTACAATTTTTAACCTCAAACCTGTACGTCTTTGAGTTCAGATTTAGTGTTTGATTTAATAGATATAGCTCGAAAACAGCCCACCCGGTCCGCGCCGAACCAGCGATCCGCCGCACATTAACACTATCGTACACAACACACAGGACATTTATTATTACATCACCAAGCCAATTAACCTAACAAACCTGTACGTCTTTGGAGTGTGGGAGGAAACCAAAGATCTCGGAGAAAAACCCACGCGGTCACGGGGAAACGTACAAACCTCCGTACAGACAGACGCCCGTAGTCGGCGATCGAACCCGGTCCCTGGCGCTGCATTGGCTGTAAGGCGAGCAACTCACCGCAGCGCCAACCGTGACCACCCTGTGGGGGCAGTGTAAGGAAACCCACACAGGTCACGGGAGAACGTGCAAACTCCGTACAGACAGACGCCCTAGTCGTGAATCCGAACCCGGTCCCTGGCGCTGATTTGCCTGACCATATCATGCTTCCAGCCCTTATCCCGTTCGTTTCTGTTTCCAGTTTCCAGCATCTGCCTGGATTTTTGTTGACTTCATTGGGGTCAGGTGGTAACTGATGCAAACTTGCCTGACAGGTGGCAGCGACGTGACCCTCACGACATCTCATCTCACACCTCTGTTCTCGCCAGATCGAGTTCAACGTGCCACCAACTCCCCAAGTCCCAACCCATCCCAGCGATGTGTCCTCTCCGCTGGGAAAACCAGAGCTATTTCCCGGCGGATTGATGTGATCCTGGGCTCGACATTGTCTACATCCCTACATTTCCGCCTGATTCAAACCCTGCGGCACCTGAGCAGCCCACTCCACGGTCCATCCTACATCTCCTCCAAGATGCGGAGTCATGGGAGCCAAGGATTCCCACGAGAAAGATCCTCCCGCAGACTTCAAACTGGAAATCGTACACAGGAACGAGAAAAGGAAATCAAAACGTGTACAAAGTGACCAAGAAGAACCAGCACCATGATCAGCCACTGCCCTAGCCCTCATCCCGCAACCCTTCTGCCAATAAATAGTCTGAGATCATGTCAATCTTCTCATTTATGCTTTTCTTATTGCTCCTTCCCCTCTGACTCCTGTGTAGGAAGAACTGAAAGATCTGGTTTAACACCCAAAGATAGACACAAAAATCTGGAGTAACCCCAGCGGAAACAGGCACAATCTCTGGAAAGAAGTGTGAATGGGTGATGTTTCAATCTGATGAAAGGTCGAGGACCCGAAACGCCACCCATTTCCTTCAATTGGAATGATTAGTTGGAACAGGAGTTCAGACTCTCACCTGAAACGTCACCGTGTTTTCCAACACACTGAGTTACTCCTGCTTTTCGAGTCTCTCTGGCTCCAGGTTTCTCACTCCTCTCCCAGCGCCAAGCCTCCCCACTAAACAGACCTAAATCTGTCAGGGATTGTCCAGGGGATGAATTATCCATTCCACTGTCCTGCACGCTTGGTGCCAGAGGCCTCTGGATCCTCTGTGGCAGATGAACATAAACAATACAGCACAGAAATAGCCCTTCAGCCCACCTTGGCCATCCGGACTATATTAGCATTCTGGACTAGTCCCTTTTTGCCCTGCATTTGATCCATCGCCCCCAAAGCCCCTCCTATCTGTAAATCTATTGGATCTTGATTTAGTAGGTGTCAAGGTAATGGGGAGAAGGCAGAAATGGGGTTGGGAGGGAAGATAGATCAGTCCATTGATTTGAAATGGCGGAGTAGACTCGATGGTCCGAATGCCTATTTCTACTCCTAGCTACTTATGGAACATGAATTTATGACTATCCAAATGTCCTTTTGAAATTGTAATATTATCCGCTTATATATTTTCCTCAATAGCTTCACATCCAATAAGGACACCTTGCCAAACAATCATTACCAAATCACTGATTGTTTCACATGTCAATAAGTCACCCTCCAGCCTCCTATGCCCAAAAAAAATGACTCAAGAGCCTGGTGACATGGTGAATCTCCTCAGTAGTACCTTTTCCAGCTTTAATGACATTCTTCCCATACTTGCTATCTTCTTCTTTTGTCCGTCTTCCATGCTCCAAATGTTTCGGGGAAAACCGGCGTTTAGGGCTCCCGTCCAACGCGCGCTTGTAATTGCGTGTCTGGGTCCCCGCATAATATGATTTGTGCAGTGCATTGAATATAGTATCTCGAAGATTGTCCGCGCGTGAATCGCATTTCCACGTTGAAGGAGACCAGGTTTTCAACTAAATAAGAGGAAAGCATAAAACTGACAAATTCCTGGCCATACTTTAGTCGCAATAAAGTATGCATTGGGAGTCTTTCACGGTACTGATCTGGGGTCATTGTTATAATTGTATACCCAGATTTGTGAATATTACTTTATCAATGGGAGTACTCATATCTTCAAACCATGCGGAACCAGCAATTTTCTATTTCAATAGGCCATTCCATACTATTTAGACAGATATATTTACTCTCGTCCCTCTAACACATTTGATACATTGTATGTAAATTTACGATTAGACATGATTATAAAAATTAAGATTAGACTTTTTAGAATGCAGTCTAGGCATAAGTAGTCTAGGTTGAATAATTATTTTATTTACCAAGAAATCTACTGTAAATTGGTACTTAGTTATAACTGGTATTGATAACTTGTTTCAACCCAGATAATGCTAACAGATCATAAGTATGAGATCTTAATACAAATAACGGGGATGCTCCAAATGTTGACATCGCTGTCAATCGTTCCGTCCTGAAAAGGACGCAAGCTGCCGCGACAATCAGTGGGACCATCACTTGGTCGCTATAGTAGAAGGTGGTGGCAGAATTAGCTCAGGTTACTTCCAAGTTCCCAGCCCCACGACGTGAGTCGCTCCTGCTATGGAGCCACACTGTAGCTGCGGACTAAACTCTACAAAGAACTCCAAGGGTGGAACTCACCAATGAATTCTAACAGCTGTCTTACGTGATTTCCCCAATGGTTCATACTCACTACTCTACCCATCGAAGGCAAGCCTGCGAAATGCCTTCTGTAACCACCCTGACCAACACGACTCACACCATCACAAAAACATGCACCTGCACTCTCCAGCCTCCCCATTTCTGCAACACACTCCAGGGCCTACTACAATTAACCAAGCAAGTCGCCTGGTTTGACATCCCACCATCATAGAGCCAACAGCATGGAAACAGCATGAAGAAGGTCTCAATCCAAAACATCACCTATTCCTCTCTCCAGAGATGCTGCCTGACCCGCTGATTGCAGTTACTCCACATTTTGTTCTACCCTCGATTTAAAAAAACCCAGCATCTGCGAGTTCCTTCCTAACACATGAATCAGGCCCCCTTGCCCTTCTTACCACTTCCGCCCAACATGCCCATCTACACGAGTTTCATATCATATGTTTTGCCCGTTTTCCCCTCTATACTTTTCCAATCCAGGTACAGTACAAAATGCGGAGTAACTCAGCGGGTCAGGCAGCATCTTCTCGGAAGAGAAGGAATGGGTGAACTTTTCGGTCAATTCAAGTTCACGTTCAGGTCACTTTATTTTCACATGCACCAATTGGTACATGTGACAATAAACGTGAGATTTGTGAATTTGATTTTACCAACAGCCACACGAAATAAAAAGAATGCAACACTTACACGATAGAAGTTACATGAAACATCCCCACGCCAACAGATTCAAGTATTCCCACTGTGAGGGAAGGCACCAATTGATCATCTTCCTCATTGTTCAACCCGTGGTCGGGGCCTTTGACCCCCCGCAGCTCCGCCGCTAACCGCGCCCAATGGCACAGGCCGTTCGAACGGAAGAACACACTCACGCGTGGAGTTACCGAATCGCCACTTCTTACACCCGGAGACGACCTTTTCAGAGATTCAGGGAAGAGAATAGAGATATTAAAGGTGAGGTGTGAAAAACGACCAGATCAAGCGGAGGGTGATAAGGAAATGTAAATGGTTCATTGTTGGCTCAGGGGCGGTGACAAGGAGGCACACAATCATGATGGAAAGCAAGGGTTACTTGAAGTAGAGAAGCAGTTCATACTTACTGCTGGCGGTGTAAGCTGTGCCCAATCAAAATAATGAGAGCTGCTCCTCCAAGTTAATGTTTGGCTCACTGAACATTGGAGGAGGCCCAGGACAGAAAGGTCATGTGGAATGGGAGGGGGTTAAAGCGGTTGGCAACCGGAATCAAAGTGTTTTTTTAAGTTGTTAGGGTAGTACAAAGTGCAACACCTCACACTTGTCAGGTTAAATCACGTTTCGCCTGTCCTTGACTCACCATCTCAACTGATTTAGATCTCTGCTGTGAAACTTAGATTTCATTCCTCACTATCCCACAGTTTTAGAAATTAAAAAACACATTTTTTCAACTAAACCATAAACATCTGAAGAATGGTGTAGACCCCATAACGTCAACTCATTCCTTCTCTTCCCATAATGCTGCAGTCTTACTGAGTTAACTACCCAGCATTTTGTGTCTAAAAACAGGTAATTGAATATTTGTTCTGAGTGAAGAGAGTGTGGATTATTACACAATGTTTCCATAAATAAGTGGGAACATTAAAAATAGATAGGAAGAGACGAGAGCATCTTCAGCTGAAATGCAGAACACACAAATGCACAAAATGAATTGGATATATTCAAATTTTGGCAACTGAATTTGCTGCAATCAACCATTTTATCCCACTAGGTTTTAATTCTTGCAGAATTAGTTTGAGACTTTCCATTCAACCAATTTCTGCTAAACTAAAATTTGGCCCCATATCAGAGGAGAGGATGTTGCCAGCTCTGGAGAGGGTCTAGAGGAGGTTTACCCGAGAATGATCCCAGAAATTAAGTGATTAACATATGATGAGCGTTTTGACAGCACTGGCCTCAACTCGCTGGCTTAGAAAGGTTGAGGGGGGGACCACATTGAAACTACCAGAAAAATCAAAGGCATAGATTAGAGTGGGATGTGGAAAGGAGTTTCCACTGTGGAGAGTCTAGGACCAGAGAGGTTAAAGAGCTCTCTTTTAGAGAGGAGGTAGGATGAACTTCTTTATCAGAGGGTGGTTAAGTCAAGGAACTCATTGCCACCAAGGGCTTAGAGCAATGCACCTTTTTAAGCAAGATAAACAAATCCCTGATTAGAACGGGTGTAGAGGGTTATGGAGAAGCAGGAAAATGGGATTAGGAGGCAGAGAACAGCCGAATTGAATGGTGT